>PVKH010005524.1:0-2500 GCA_004027955.1 Chaetophractus vellerosus | reverse complement strand
TGAAAATGGCTTGAGAAATATACTTTTGTGCATGTATGTCAATATGATTGTCCAGTGTGCTTTCACAAAGCCATGATGGGAGGAAAGGGTTGGTAAGATTATTTTATAAAATTTTATAGCAAGCAATGTAAACTTTAGAAAGCAGGTCTCATGTTTGACATGTGGAAAAAACTGACGTTATAGAGAAGTAAAATGTAGTTGTCAAAGTCATTGCATATTTGCCTTTATCAAGTCATAACCTTGAGGAAGCTCCTCTTCTAATCAAATATCTCTGGCTATTGGGCAAAAAACTTGTGGATAGACTTTTATGAAGTTTTGGCTGCCCTGTTCTCTTCTTCTGAGTTTGGAAGTATAGGCACACTTTTCTGCCCTGAATTCAAATCACAGCATCTTGCCATAGAAAGATTAATGGATAATTATCTTCCATCATTTTTCATGAAGGAAACAGGTGGTTTAGCATTCTTGTCATTGGTGAATAGTTTTCAACTGGGGTAAGATACATTTTAAAAATATATTTTAAGACTTGTGATTATATTTATCTTTATGGATTATTTGGGAAGAGAGTAAAATGGAATTCTTTCATGGATTATAGTTCATTGATTTTTTTCAATAATATTACTTCTAGAAAATAAGAAGACCATTAATTAGGTGAATGGTCTTCTCTGCCTTACTCTCTCCCTTCTTCCCTGCCTTACTCCTTTTCTCCCTTTCTCCCCTCCCTTTCCCTCCCCTCCTTACTCCTCCCTTCCCTTCCCTTTCCCTCCCATCCTTTCCCCTCCCTTCCCTTCCCCTCCCCTCCTTTCCCTTCCCTCCCTTCCCCTCCTTTTCTTCCTTCTTTCTTTCTACATTTAAGTATGTGGATACAGATGTAAATATAATTTTGTAGCTTAGAAATATCTTTGTATTAATATAAGATTGGAATAACCATTACGTATTTCAAGATTTTTAGTGAAGCATGAAAAGACCTGTAATTCTTTGAGTTATGCTCTCTATCAATATTCTATATAATTGACTTTACTTTTATCTAGTCTATCATGACCCAAAGTAATCCAAGACTGTTGTGAGAAAGTTTGAATGCAAAATAATTGAATATTCATCTAACAAGCATTTATCACTGGATGTACTGTAGCACATGGGTAAAGAATATGGTCTTGGAATTAGACCTATCTGGATTGAAGTCCTGGTTAAAGTTATGAATAATTAAATAGGTAAATTGGTAAACTTGGTAAATTATATAACATCATTAACATTCAAGTTCTTCATTTTTAAAAATTGCTTTAATATTAATTGAAAAATCACTTCAAAAATGTATTATGAGAATTAAATGCTCAGTTTGATAGATGTACCTTATATATATGTGCGGCTTCAAAGAGGGATTCAACTGGCAACAAACAGTGCACGGGAATAGGGTAATTCAATGTGTGAATACAGGGGATAATACAGTAATCCAGGATTTAGTAGAAACCAGGCTGTCCCCATTCTGATGCTCAAGCTGATATTTTTGGCAAGGTTTCCTATTGGCTGATCCAACCACAGGACAAGGACAAGTACGGAAGTATTCACAGTAAGGCATGGAAAAGTACGGAGGTTGGAGAGCAAGGCAGGGAGGATGGGCAGTGGATCAGGAGGGGCCTGGCAGGAATCATAATTCAAAAGATTGTAAGCTCAGTTAGCAGGGAGCTGGGGCCGTGTTGCTTACAACTAGGTCTTCAGGGTCTGTCACGATTACTGCACTGTAGCATATTGAATGAAAGAGTGAATAATTTATCTAATCAATTGTCATTTAATGTAAGTGACAGTACCTAAAAGAAGGACATAATCCCAGAAAAAAAGTTGTGGACAGATATGGTAGAGTTTTACAGTCAAAATCCCATACGTTTCCAAATAAAAATCACTGTAAATGATTGCTTTTTGTACTGGAAAAATTATGGAACTTTTATTATAGATATTTATCTCATTCTTTAAAATATCCCATATTAGGGTATATTTTTAAATTGATATATTATTACAGTAGTATATGTATATAGTTTATAAACATTCAAATATACGTATAGTAGGTCTGACTGCTCTGAAGCTTTTTATAAATGGTTTCTTAACAACATTTCTAATGAAGTTATCATTTATAAGAAAGCAGGCAATTTTCTCTGTTCACTCATTCATTCATTCAGCAATTTCTGATAAATGACTATGTGGCAGGCACTGTGCTTGCTTCTAAAGTTTCACTGTAAATGAAGGAGCTGCGACATAGTTTCCTATCATCCTAGTGTGAAGCTTATAAATAAAATTGGTAATACTGAGGGCTAAAACTACATGTAGGGGTTATTCAAAAGGACCGCATCTTTTGCTCACCTAAATTTTAAAACTCTATTCAGAAGTCACCGTGTGTCTCACTACTTTGTTTTCCCTTCCACATTATTGGTGATGATAAATGCAGAGTGATTTCCATCCTACTTCTCTGCACTCTCTCTCCTTCCCCCAATCATTGGTATAACTCTACATC
>PVKH010005523.1:0-21984 GCA_004027955.1 Chaetophractus vellerosus | reverse complement strand
TGGCAGGATACAAGATCAACATGCAAAAATCACTAATGTTTCTATACACTAGTATTGAACAACCTGAGGAGGAAATCAGGAAAAAATTCCATTTGTAATAGCAACAAAAAGACTCAAATGCCTAGGAATCAATTTGACCAAAGATGCACAGGACCTATATTCAGAAAACTATAAAACAATGTCAAAAGAAATAGAAAAGACCTCAACAAATGGAAAGACATTCCATGTTCATGGATTAGAAGACTAAATATCCTGAAGATATCAATCCTATGCAAATTGGCTTATAGATTCAATGCAATATCAATCTAAATTCCAACAGCCAACTTTACAGAAATGGAAAAGGAATTACCAAATTTATTTGGAAGGGAAAGTACATCCGAATAGCCAAAAAGCATCCTGAAAAAGAAGAGCAATGTGGGAGAACTTTCACTGCCTGACCTTAAGATATGTTACAAAGCTACAGTGGTCAAAACAGCATGGTATTGGTAAAAAGATAGACTAGACACACTGATGAAAGGAATCGAATTGAGAATCCAGAAATAAACTCTCACTTCTATGGCCAACTGGTTTTTGACAAACCTACCCAAGTCCACGTTACTGGGACAAAACAGTCTCTTCAATTAATGTAGGCAAATATTTCAAGATCTTGTGGTAGGTCATGGTTTCTTGATTCTTACACCCAAAGCATGAGCAACAAAAGAAAAAATAAAGAAATGGGACTTCCTCAAAATTAAACACTTTTGCACCTAAAAGGACTTTGTCAAAAAGGTGAAAAGGCAGCTGATTCAAGGGGAGAAAATATTTGAAAATCACATATCTGATAAGAATTTAATACCCATGATATATAAAGAGATGCTATAACTCAAATATAAAAAAGAGAAACCACCCAATTAAAGATATGGGCAAAAGACTTAAATAGACATTTGTTCAAAGAAGAAATACAAATGGTGAAAAAAAAAACAAATGAAAAAATGCTCAACATCACTAGTGATTAAGGAAATACAAATCAAAACTACAATTTTACACCTAGTAGAATGGCCACTATTAAAAAGACAGAAAACTACAAGTGTTGGAGAGGATGAGGAGAGATAGGAATGCTTATTTACTGTTGGTGGGAATACAGAGCGGTACAGCCACTGTGGAGGACTATTTGGAAGTTCCTAAGGAAGGTGAATATAGACTTTCCATGTGACCCGGCAATACCACTACTAGGTATATATCTAGAAGATCTGAGAACAGTGACATGAACAGACATCTGCACACTGGTGTTCATTGTGGCATTATTCACAGTTGCCAAAAGATGGAACTAACCGGAGGTGTCCATCAACCAATGAATAGATAAACTGTGGTGTATACACACGATGGAATATTATGCAGCTGTAAGAAGAAAAGTCGTGGAGCTGAAATTCATTGCCCCCAAATTGACTGTGATCAAGGGTCTTGCTTGAGATGAAGTGAATATAATGGTCAAATCAGGATGTTTCTTTTCAGATTTATGCATTGCCTTTAGGAATGAAGAAATCTGTCTAAAACTCAAGACCCATGAAACTGAATTCTCTCTGAGGCGTTTTCCTAGTTTATGCTCAAGGAGTTTAAGAATTTCCTTATAGGGAGGTGAAGGCTTTCTCCTGAGTTTTTTGCAAAAAAGAAAGGTTTTGTTACCATTTGGAATGAAAAGTATTCTTCTCATTTGGGAAATTTCAATTAAAGACCTACTGTGTTATTTGAGTAGGACTCTTCACCGCTCCAGATCACAAGTTTCTCTTCTGGAAACAGTGCAGTAAATAACTTCTGGGTAGGTTGACCAGATAATTTGCTGTTCTGCCTGGAATGCTCTCTAGAGTGCATAATTACACCAAAACAATGGGCATAAACTAGGACTGTCCTGGGCAAACCAAGGCATATGGTCACCTCTCTCTAAGGAGTCTTGAAGCCCTAAAACTGCCTGGCTTCACTCTCTGTATCCAGATCTAATCTTCGGGGGTGTGCAGAAGGAGAGGTCTTTATGTTATAAATTCCCAGCTGGGCAGGACAATCTTTTCTACTTTGGAGAATAGTTGAACTTAATAAGAGTGGTTCATCTGTCTCATAGGTACAGCAGAACAAAATCCTTAGACTTGGGCTGTTGCTGGGGAACAGTCGGCGCTGGTATGTTTTATCTGAGTAAAACCCACCTCCAGATATACCGTTCTCTGCAGGGGTTTATATGCAGGGACCTGGGACCTAGGTGACTGTGAGCCTGTTCTGATATTGTGCTGTTCTGAGACTGATGTTCCAAAGCACTGTAGGGGATACCGTGTGCATATGTAACTGTCTTTCATTTTTGGTGATTGTATTAGTCAGGGTTCTCTCGGGAAACAGAATCAACAGGAGATGTCTGTCAATAATATGAGATTTTATAAGAGCCTCTCACACGACCGTGGGGATGCACAAGTCCAGGTTCCGCAGGCAGGCTGCAAGCCAGGGGCTCCGATGAGAGACCAATGAAGGGTTCTTGATGAGTTTCTGGGAGAAGTTGGCTGTCAAACGAAGAGCTGGGAAATTCTCTCTGAATGTCGAAATCACTTCCCCTTTTAAAGCAGTCAACTGATTGGATAAAAGCATCATTCATTCCTGATTTAATCTCCCTGATTGATGCAGATGTAATCAGCCATCCATGCAGTAAACTCACTGGTGATCGAAGTCCATAAATGCTCTTGTATTACAATTCGCCCAGTGCTTGCTGGACCTAATACCTGGACACAATTACCTGGCCGAGTTGACACAGTAGCCTAACCATCACAGTGATGATAATCATGATTCTTGTTCAGTGTGCTTATTACTGGAGGAAGTAGCAGAGTCTGAAAGGAACTTATGTGCAGCTGTCTTTTGATCAACTACAGATCGGAATTAGAAGTTATCATTTTCCATCTAAAACCAACTTATTTCACTAATTTATTCATTTATTCATTCAGCAAATATTTAATTGATTATAAACTCTGCACCAAACATTGTTTAGGAGATCCATCTGGGCTAAGAAGTAGATGAGTCAAATAAATGATAAATTGATAATTACAATACAATATTATAATGATGAAATAGAAATCTCCACAAAACAGGAAAAGAATACATACTTTTTGAGATGGTTTTTATTTCCATCCCTAATAGGCTTTTCCTATCATACTACTAAAATTATCTCAATTCATTAAAAAGCAGGGATTTAGTTACTCTCTTGTCATACAGTTCTACTACACTTTGCAGCCCGGAAGAGTTTTGTTGGTTTAAGAATTGTTTTCCATAGGCAGATACTTTTTTGATAGCCAATGTAGTTACATTAAAGCAACATAATTCTATATATGATTTCCCTTCTGCTGGAAAGAATCTCAATCATGCTCTTTCTCTCCTCTCGTTTGTTTCATTTTTTTCCTGTTCTTTTGTTTCGCACAGAAACCTGGTCACACGTATGGTGCCTCTCTGTGACGTGTATCCATCATTGACATATTCACTGTCACACACTCACTGTTCCTATCACTCATTCCGCCAGTCTCTGTGCAGTTTTTCACTCTTCAATACACATGACCTCAAATGTGTAATTTCCTGCAGATGCTCTCAGCCCCCTGAGACACATTCTATCTCCTTTGAACACAGAGTCTTTCTCCAACAGTCTTGCTCGCAAGCGCACTCACATCTGCAGGCGCTCATGCTTTTGGCCGGCTTTTCCCGTACCTCGGGCTTCTCACTGGTGACCAGAGGACGGAGAGGAGACAGGAAGGGTGGAGGAGATGGCAGTAAGTCATCTGCCCTCCACCCACACATTTGAAATTTGTTTTCTTTCCTTTTTCCTTCCTTTTGGGTAGGCAGAGAGAGGGGTTGCTGCCTAGTATGGGTGGATCTTTCCAAGTGGAAGTGTCGTGCTAAGCTGAATGAAGCGGAGAAGGCCTTCTACGGAGCCCCACACTCCCTCATGGGAGGGGGCAGGGAAAGAGTTCACTGTCTGCGAAGAGAAAGACCGTTCTCACTAAACAGCTGCTCTGCAAAGTCTCCCCGCTGGGGACCTTTGGTTTTGTTGTGGTAAGGCACTGTGGCTCCACAGAACAAATCGGAACTCTAGGAAAGGCGACACATCAAATGATTTGAAGATTTCATTGAATATTGATCTATATCAGAGGCTGGCACACCTCCTTTGCAAAGGGTCAGAGAGTAAATATTTTAGGCTTTAGGGGCCATAAGACTTTCGCTGCAACTGCTCAAGTCTGTTGTAGCGAGAAAGCAGTCCCAGTCAAAAGGTAAATGAATGGGGGTGGCTGCGTTGCAAGAAGAATGTATGTCTAACCTCAGGCAGAGGACCATATTTGAACCCCTGATCTTTATAAATAACATCAATTTTCACTCTCTTTTTGTTATTATTTAATTTCAAAATGCCTAGGTATATTTTTCAACAAATTTTGGCTATGCACTTTGTGAAAGATTCCTTCTTGGTGGCCCCATAGCCATGCTGAAGAGCGAAGAGATCATTTTCTGAAGTAGTAACTATAGCCCACAACACGAACAGATAAATAATTGATTCAACTATGTACCTCAACTGGATTTTCAATCAGACTGCTGTACCTTGTGTGGGCAATTTTCTGTGGGATTCTTCTGGTATGTGAAAAGACAATATGCCCTGGAAATGAGCCCCAAGACAGAGACGTCTGGGCGGGCAATAGGGTGAGAAAGGGAAAGGAGGGGTCTTGCTAGTGGGCAAGGGTAGGAGGGGCAGACCACCGCAGTGGGGCATGGGCAGGAGGTAGCCAGGCCATCACAATGGGGGTGCAAGGTTGAGGACTCCAGCTGAGGTGGGCCAGTTAAGGTGTGGGGTTTTCTTTCTTTGTTTTTGCTCTTGTAAAATTTCATTTGAAAGCTTCTGGCTCTTGAGCCAACTACTTAAAGAGCACAGAGACAGACGCTAGAGTTCAAATGTAATAGATATGATCATTATGGTTACTTGCATATTTGCTTGTTGCCCTTTCTATTAGCATTCTTTTGCTCTTGGGCTGTCATTTAAGTTTGGCAACTATTTCTGACTAATAGAATACAGTAAAGCTGTTAGAAAGAATTTAGTAGATAATATGCATATTGGCATGTTTACATAATAAATTGTTAAACAAAACATACATTTATACATATATAAATACATATACATGCATATATAAATACATACATGTATCCATATGTATATACACACACACTTACACATATGCTGAGAAAAAGTCTCATACAAATATGTGTAAATTTGAAACAGTGATCATCTCCGGGGAGCGCGGGATGACTAAAGTACTATAATTTCTATTATTCTTTCCATTTCATTTTTTCTTTTCTTTCTCTCTCTTTCTCCTTCCCCCTATTATCTTATAGGTTCTGTTTCTCTGGAGAACTCTGATTGGTGCAGTTGCCATCTTTAATAAGTCTCAGGGTGTGTTCTCCACAATCTCCAAAAACATTTGCTTTTTTTCTTTCTTCCTCTGAGAAGGCAAACACTCAGATGGTAAGAATATACGAGAGGAGGAAACAGATGGGAATCCATTCTGTGCTTTGAATGGCCAATAGAGCTTTATTTTTAAATGAAACTATAAAAACATTTGAAATAACCCAATTACTCTTGATAATATCATGTTTGAGGAAGAAACTTGATTCAAACAGGATTTATTTCAACAGGATATTTGGCTTATAGCATGCAATGATATTTCTCCCTTACTTCCCCTCACCCTATACTCCCTTATCCCAAATACTTCCAGGATTTAGACAAAATCTATTTTCTACGGTTGATGGACGACTGTCGTTCTAACCCGCTTATTTCCTCATTCACAGCACTCTGCACTTCACTGCCTCATGTATATTGGCATGTCATACCCCCCTACAAGGGATGTTGGGGTTTTAATTGTATATATGGGTATTAATATCCAATTATGATTTCTCATATAAAGGAAAAGTGGTTTCAACATCAGTATGTCCCAAGCTGGGCTCATAATCTTCTGTAAGCTCCTTCTTCTCCTGTATATATTTTTCTCTTGTGGGGTACTCCGTTCGATCTCATCACCCTGTCATGGAAGTGGGCAGCATCCTTTGCTTCCACTTTGCTTTTTCCCACAGCCAAACAATCACCAAGACCCCCTCTCCATTCCTGCCCCCATTGCCTAATTCAGGCCCTTGTTGTCTTTATCTGACAACTACAACACCAACTTCCCAACTGGAATTCTGGCTTCCAATCTTTTTGTCCTCAACCCATCCTCCATCCATACTGTTACCAAATGCAGATTCAATGGTGGCATTTCCTTGTTTACAAGTAATCAGTGGCTCCTCATTACCTATAAGATAAATTCCAAATTTTCCAATAAGGAATATAGGGGAACTTTTGTATTCTCAGGCCTGTTGCCCTCAGTAGATGCATCTCTTGCCATTTTGGGCCTCCAAAGTTCCATTCTAGGAGCACTATCCTGCTTCCAAATCCCTACATATACCATGCTAGCTCATGAATTGGGCTTTTGGCTCATGCCTGCTCCATCTTTGGAAAGCTTTCAATCCCCCTATTGGCCAAAGTCTCCTTATTCTTTAAGACAAAACTCAAGAATGACAATCCTATGAAGCTTTACCAAAATCTGTTGGATAAAATTCTGTGCTATCTTATGTAACTTTTCACTGCACTCATCAACTTGAATTAAAATTCACTATTTGTGCACCTGTGTTCCGAATGGTTCTATTAATGCCTTGAGAGCAGATACTCATTTTATTTTGTCTCTGAAGGTCAAAAGATACTTATTGAATGTATGAATGGCTATATTAATTACCCCTTCTCCTGAGTTAATTCCTATACATCTTCCAGGGGTCAGTTTATTGGTTCTTATCCTTGCTGGATGCTTATTTCTCACACCTCACATTTCTAGCAGGGAGCAGAATTCTCAATTCCCAGGAGGGAACAACATTGGAAGGAGAGTTTAGTTGCTTTCTGTCATCCTTACTAGCTTCCCTTCATAGGATGAATATTTACTGGCTGGAACCTTTGGGGAAAGTGTAACAGAGTATGCACCTTTCCAACTCTTTGGTCTTCTCTTGTGCTGCTGACTGGCCTTGAGCTACACCTGTTCTTCCCTAGTTCTACTTCCTTCAGGCAACAAGCCCAGCACATGGAGCATCCCAATTGTTCAGCTTCTCTGTGAAGCTGTTTAGGTAAATGTAATTTGTGATTAGCAGGAGGAGTTGGAAGTCCATTTTGCCCATGGATCCAAGTCATGTTCTCCAAACCAGCTTAACTAGCAATAAACTGATATGTTGAAACCTATGTGATTTCTGTGCTTCTCAATTGGCTCCCCAAACTCTAGAGAATCTCAGCTTAGCTTAGAAGTCTTAGTTATACATTATAGTTAGGCTCTAACTCTTCATGGCACACCTCATCCTTGTCATTGTTTTTCAATGACACTCTGCCTCTTCAGTCAGGCAGGATATCACAGGCGTTGAGAGTATGGGCTTGGGAGCTGTGGCAGTTTGAGATTTATGAATTCCAAAAAGAGATATTGTTTGTAAGCTGGTCTTTTCCTTTGGGAATGATAACCCTTTGATTGTATTAGATTCAGCTGAGACGCCTGATTAAATTATATTAAGATTAGGGGTTTGATTCAACCACATCATTAGAGTGTGACTCAGGGTTGAGCCCCCACCTCCTTGGTGGGCTCATAAAACAGACTTTCCCATGGAAGTAGACACACAGAGAAGACACACAGAAGATCCTGCAGCCCTAGGACGAGAGATGAGCCTGACAGTCTATAGCTAACCTTGTGAAGAGAACAGAGCAGCTGAGCCCCAAAAGAAATGAGCCCTGGGGATAGAGATGAGCCCTATGCTCGGCTGACAGTGGAGATTGGAAGAAGCTGGGACCATGGAGCCTTAAGAGGAAGAAGGAAGGCTGAACCCTCGCAGACATCACCCACCATTTTGCTTCAAAACATGGCAAACGCCTTTGGGTGAGAAAGTACCTCTTAGGGTACCTGGAGTTGGATTCTTTAGGGCCTTGTGAATGTAAGCTTCTACTCCAAATAAATACCCTTTATAAAAGCCAACAGAGTTCTGGTACTTTGCATCAGTTCCCCTAACTAATACAGGAGCCAACCTCTCTGGGATTAAATTCCAGCTGTGCCATCGACTAGCTATTCGACCTTTGGCAAGTTACTTACATTTTTGTGCTTTAGTTTCTCCAGTCTACAAAGTGAGGATAATAATATAGCTACCTCATAGGACTGTTGTGAGGTTAATATAAGTTAAGTTTTGTAGAGTGATTGGAACAGAGCCTGGCATGCAGAACATTCACAAGAAATATTGTTATTCAGGGTCAAGAGGGCAGAGAGAGTGTCTTGCTCATCACTGTCCCTCACAGTCTAGCACACAGTAGGCCACAAGTGACCATGATCCCTGCCTAGAACATCAGTGACCTCTGTGCTATCAGATGTTTTCTTGTTTCTCGAATTATAGAACTATGCTCATGGTTGTAGTCCTAACTTACTCTGGATCACAAGAAGGTGGAGGTAGACCAGATGCCACTTGTGAGGAGAGAGGACATTGTAGGAAGTTTCCAACTCCATTCAATAAGGATGATGGAATAAGTAACTAAAGAGACTTCAATGCCATTATATATTTTTCATAAATCTCATAGAATATATAAAACAGGTCTAAATCAACTGCCAAACCACTGCATAGGATAATGGGTTACATCATCAGTTCTACCACAAAGTCACTGTGGCATCTTGACCCTTTGAACATGCTGAGCCCTTTTTTAATCATCTGTAAAATATGCAACATCATATTCTCCTCACACGAATGTCCTGTCAGCTTAGGAAATTGTGAAAACCACAGGAAACATGTCCAGAAATCCTTATCTGAATGAATGTCACCACATCACTGTGAATACTTTAAGATATAGGAAATAGGATTTCCTCACAAATGGTATTTCTCACCATGTTAGAACCAAGAATATATTTTTGGCTTTACTCCATCTAGTGGTTAAAATCGAAATTTTAAAAATGAGTGTTTTTTCCCCCCTTCCCACTCTCTCCTTATCTTTGTTCCAGTTTCTTTTAAAATTTATTTTCCCTTAGTCTTATGTTATCCAGTCTTTTCCATTACTTCCAACTGCTTTAAATAGCAAGTTGTCTGAAGTTGTAGATTTTTGGTTTTACAATGTTTGGTATTTTGTTGAGACTTTTTAAAAATAAATGAACAAACACAATTTATACTTAAAAAATCATTTTTTTAAGATTTGCTCCTGTCAACTTTATAAAATTTCTACTGCAGGGAGTGAATATGATAGGCTGTAAGAAAAAGAATTAGCATGTATTCAGCATTTTATTCCATTTTCTTAGTCATATTGATACTTGTCCTAGAAAACATTTAAAGTGGTTTGCCTAAGTCATACAAACTTCCAGAACATTACATTAAATGTCTGCGTAAGGTCACCTCATAAGATGGTCCAATGTGACTTAGCATCAGCACAATGATGTGAGCCTTTTTTTAATGACAGACCTCACTGTAGTCAGTGGTTTCACATGAAAATGAAACTCAGTTAGCATAGCCCTCCAGGAGGCCAAGGCCCTAGAGCTCAGAATCACAGCTTCTGTCAGGTCTTCCTCAACAAAGTAGTGGATTTAAGACCAACCAGAGAAAACCATCAAGCCATCCTGAAAACTGATTCGCTCAGCAGTTTTTCAAAGATGTTGGGTGGTCATGAGTTTAAAATCAAAGAGGCAGTAACTAGTGACTCGTGACAATGTTGTAGTCTCTGCACCCACTCCTTCAAGTGCACTTCCAGGCTACCACCCTGCTTTAGGGCAAGCACCCCACACTTACTCTATAGCATTGCTTTTCTCATGGGTAGCTCTGTTCTGGCCTGCCTCACATACTTCTCCAGATTAACCTTTTCAACCTGCCTCTGGGCATGCCACTCCCTCTTTATAACTCTTTTGTGGATTCTCCATTGCTTGAATAATATAGCACATAAGTCTAAGTATTTAAGAACTTGCACAGTCTCATCATTACAAACTTAGCTATCACTTCTCCCTACTATACGTTTGAGTCTTCTGTAATTATTTGCTATCACTGAGAGTTTTTCTCCATGACAATCTTATTCATCCCCTCTCCCACCAACCTGGCCTACAGAAAACATGCCATCTCTTCAAATCTCATTTCAAACACCAACCCCTACATGCTCTTGTCTCATTGGGATCTCTGCATTCTCATGGAATTTGCACCATGTGCCATGATCTTGCTCTTGCTTACCTCAATCTCATCTCAAGCTGGCCCCCTCATGCTCAAATGCTCCAGCCCCACTGGCTTCCCTTCACCTTCTGGGATCGCCATGCGCTTTCCAGCCATGGGGACTTGCTTTCTCCTCTGCCGGGATGTTCTACCTTTGTCTGTTCTCACTGTGGCCACTGGCTCAGTCCCCAAGATACCCCACCCCTCAGATAGGCCCCCCTCATAAAGCTCATGTAAGTGGATGTCCCTCTTCATTCTTCATTTTGCCTATAGGACACCTTTCCTCTTTGTAATTACAGATGTGTTTAGTTTTGGTCTATTTATGCCTTCCCTCACTAGATTGTGAACTCCAAATATGTAGATTTATTTGTTCTTTGAATGAAAAACATACATCATGCCTGCTATTATACTGAAATTGTTGCTTTTATTAATTAACACAATCCTTCTGTGGTCGAGATCATTGATAAATTAAGACAATTATTGAATGTAATTGAATGTGTATCTTAGTCTCCTTCTTGGTCTATAAGCTTTATAAGGGTTAGGATGGTACATTTTATGTCCTCATATAAAATGCTATTTTATTTTAAAAATGTTATACATTATAGTGCTTATTATGTTTATTGAATGAATGGATAGAGCATTGAATTATAGAAAATGCTTAGGCTTTATTTCTTAGAGGAAACAAGTCCATTAGATACATGCAATAGAAATGATCATATTTTAGAATAGATTATCATAGTGAGCCATTAAATTATACACATATAATTAAAGCAACACGTTATAATGTACGCACAAATAATAGACATGTTCATATAATACTTTACATGTATTTTTTGGCAATAACTTCATTTTATAATGTTATCAGGCCACTCATGTTCATTTTTTCCTAAAAGGAACATGTTGTCATGTCTAGTCTTTCTTTTTTGGGGTTCAATGAGTATTATAATCACTGGCTACATACTCACAACCACAAAAGTGTCTGTATCAAAAAGGTGGTATGTTGTTTATTTTGTTATTCTGGTTATCATAAGGTCCAAATCTGAACATCATCATGCTTAGTTGATCAGTAAAATGAAGTAGTGGAAGAACTTTGACTAGAGTTGGTTTAAATTGTGTCTCCATGACAGACAAGTTTTAACACAGAGAAAATAACTCGTCTTTTCAACCCCACTTTCCTTGTCTGTAAAATGCCCCCATGTTTTAACGTTATAGAGAAGACTATGCATATTAAAGGGTGTAACGTATATTGCTTGGCACACAGTAAGTATTCACCAAGCATTATTCATTTAATCAGAAACTAGTCAATTTTCATGGCTCAAGAAATAATTCAATTTTATGTATGTTGATTCCTTGCCTGAACACATAGTTATCTAGTTTTTTTTTCCTCAAACTGTGTCATTGGCAATCATCTTTAGCATAACAACTCCATTTTAAAGCAAATAATTAGAGTTTTAGACATATGTATAAAGAGCCGTCAACACCTCTGTTCTCATAAGAGTGGAATCCATTCTGAGTTCATCAATTGCACATGGAGCCATGGCTTGATCTCCAAACTGACAAATCTACTTGATTTTTATAAACAGCTCTTCATGAAATGATTGATTATTCAAAATGGTCTGCAAATGTCAGATGTGTGGTCCCAGCGCCAGTCAAATGAAGTGAGTAATTTTCAGTTACTTGTCCAGTGGTTGAGCCAAGAAGATAGTAAATATTTATAGGCTTATCCCAGGGTGCTGGCTAACAGAGTGCCTGGACTGCTTCTTAGAGCAAATAAACAAGGATCCCCTACAGTATTTAAACTTGTCCAGTATTTCTCAGCCAGCTTCCCTCTTTCCTCTTCACAGTGATTATATCCCACTCATTCCCAACCACATTTTGATTGTCTTGCTGCTCAGTTATAACAAGTATTTTAGAGGGGACAAGAGTTGTTTTCCTTTTCTTTCAACCACATGTTTAGATTACATGAGCCAGTGTATTTATAACCATTTCTTTGCTCTTCAGTTTGCATTTTCAGTCTCAATAGGCCTCCAAAAGGTTTGCTTTTGCTCATTAAGCTTTTGAATGCAATGCAAAGCATTACAATGGGAAAAGTATTTTTTTTAACTGTTCAAGTAATTTCATCTGAAATCAGAATGTCTAACTTTCAAGAGATTTGAAGTTGAGAGACAATTGATTTTATGAGATTCTCAGAACTTACAAAGAGATGAATTTCCTGTTTAAATACTTCATTGATTATCTTAATAAAATCATATCTGTAGCAAGGACTTTCTATTCAAGTGCCTTATTTGTTTATTTATATATATTTTTAAAAGTTTATATGTGAGTTCGTGCCTAGTCTTGGAATTTTACAGCTGGGAGTGATCTTAAAATTCATCCATTTTGTCTGAACTCCCCATTTTACAATCAAGGAAGTAGGGTCCTGAAAAGGTTAGTAAAGGGCATGTCCCAGGACCCAGAGACTGTTCATGAAAATGTGGTATGTTTTTCCAAGATGAGCTTCCTAGCTTTCCTGATAAAATTTTAATCTGTCTTTATTTCACAATCAGCATGTTCATCATTTTTAAAAAGGAAAAAAACAAACAAAAAACCTTGCTTTCAAAAAAAAAGTTAAATGTATAAAGTATTATTTTCATCCTTCTTTTTGTCATAATTCCCTTTGAGACTCTCCTGAAAGCTCCCTAACATCTCAACAGAAAAACTCACTTACACATAGAAATTTGTATCTGTCTATGGAATCTATAGGGCCCTGAAAGCTTAATTCTTGCATCATTAAAAATAATGTGTATCAGAAGAATGATTGCATAGTTATTTTCTATATCTGAATCAATTCGTATGTTAAACACCATTTGAAGCACTGCTAGAGCTAAGTAATACATCATAGTTATTATTATTGATAAGAACACTAAAATTATTACAAAGTGAAAATAGCTGTCTTAAAAAGAAGAGTAAAATTAATACACGAGGCAAAAATTTGGTTTTGATTTATATAACCACCCTATCAGAAATAATGCAACTATGTCCTATCAATTTCAACTCACTCAAGTAGGTTTGTTCGACATGATTTGATGTTTTATAGATAACATGGAATAAAGATTCTAGAGATATCCTAACGTATATCTAAAATATATCAGTAGCAAACACTGTTGATCGATACTTAGATATAGGCGAGGAACTATGTCATAGTGTCATAGTGTTGTCTGATATTCAATTGCGAGGGCCTTGTTTTTGGGGTTGGAGGCTGGCTTGCATCTTCCACAGTGAGGCTGGTTACATCATATCAAGTTGGCATCACTGGAGGATTCAGACTTCACGGGTCAAACGGTGCTGTCAGCACAGCTGTGAGGGAAGATGTTCACACTTAAGGGCCCCAAGAGAGGATGACAAGTGTACCTTGTTTTATTGTGCTCCATTTTATTGCTCTTTGCAGACATTGTGTGTTTTCGCAAATTGAAAGTTGGTGGCAACCCTGCACCAGGCAAGGCTGTCGGCATCGTGACTACGCGTCACATTTTGGAAATTCTCTCGATATTTCAAATGTGTTCATTATGAGCATATCTGTCGTGGTGGTCTGTGATCAGTGATCTTGATGCTACCACTGTAATTGTTCTGGGGCGCCACCTGCCACGCCCACATAAGAGGAGGAATTTTATCGATACATGTTGTGCGTATTCTGACCACTCCGCTGACCAGTGGTTCCCATCTAGCTGCCTCTCCTCAGCCTCCCTATTTCCTGAGATGCAACAATACTGAAATTAGACCACTTAGTAACCCTACAATGACCTCTAAGTGTTCAAGCGAAAGGAAGAGTCGCATGTCTCTTACTTTAAATCAAAAGCTAGAAATGATTAAGCTTAGTGAGGAAAGCATGCCAAAAGCCAAGATAGGCCAAAAGCTAGGCTTTTTTGTACCAAAGTGAGCCAAGTTGTGAATATAAAGGAAAGTTCTTAAAGGAAATTGAAAGTGCTACTCCAGTGAACACACGAATGATAAGAAAGTGAAACAGCCTTATTGCTGATAATGGAGAAAGTTTTACTGGTCTGGACTGAAGATCAAACCAGCCACCACATTCCCTTAAACTAAAGCCTAATCCAGAGCAAAGCCCCAACTCTCTTCAGTTCTATGAAGGCTGAGAGAGGTGAGGAAGCTGCAGAAGAAAAGTTTGAAGCTAGCAGAGGTTGGTTCAGGATGTTTAAGTAAAGAAGCCGTCTCCGTAACATCAACGTGCAGTGGGAAGCAGCAAGTGCTGATGTGGAAGTTGCAGCAAGCTGTCCGGAACACCTTGTTAAGATAATGGATGAAGGTGCTGCACTACATAACAGGTTTTCATTGTAGGTGAGTCAGCCTTCTATTGAAAGAAGATGCCATCGAGGACTTGCATAGCTAGAGAGAATCAATGCCTGGCTTCAAGGCTTCAAAGGACAGGTTGACTCTCTTGTTAGGGGCTAATGCAGCTGGTGACTTTAAATTGAAATCGGTGCTCATTTATCATTCTGAAAATCCCAGGGCCTTTAAGAGTTATGCTAAATCTATTCTTCCTGTGCTCTATAAATGGAACAACACAGCCTGGATGACAGCATATCTGTTTTACAATATGGTTTACTAAATATTTTAAGCCCACTGTTGAAGTCCTACTGCTCAGAAAAGAAGATTCCTTTCAAAATATTACTGGTCACTGACAAAGCAGCTGGTCACCCAAGAGCTTGGCTAGAGATGTACAATTAATTAATGTTGTTTTCATGCTTTCTAACACAATATCCATTCTGCAGCCCACGGATCAACGAATAATTGTGACTTTCAAGTTTTATTATTTAAGAAATCCATTTCATAAGGCTGTAGCTGGCATAGATAAGTGATTCTTCTGATGGATCTGGGAAAAGTAAATTGAAAACTTTCTGGGAAAGTCGCCTCTGCTCCAGTTCCCGGTGAGCCTCTGGCACGGTGGCAGTTGTTGGTGTCTCTGCCTGTGTCAGCGTGAGGCGGAGCTGTGCAAGCGGGAGGTAGCCCTGTGGGAGCAGAAGGCCTGTATTTCTTTACCTGGACCACGAGCTCCTCACACTAGCGGGGCAGAGCTCAAGATTTGCTTTGAGGTTGTGTTGATATGAAATATGGAGTCACATTTGATAACTTCGCCTGGGAAAGAGTCTTTTTTCTTATTAAAAAATATGAGGAAAATAAATGACCAAAGAAATCATGCCAAATGCAACTCTACCTCTTTTAGTATTATCTCTTTTTTAACCCATCAAGATTAATCATTTGTGCTAAAAGAAGATGATTTATTCAGTGAAATTTTTAGGAGTAATAAAAAGTCTTTCATCTTAAACTGTACAACTCTCCTATAAAATTTAATACACATAAAAATCCTGGAGGCCTTATTCAAGTTGGCTTTCTATTTTAGCATTCAAAACTTCAACATTTATGCATCCTATTTTTACTTTACAAAGTCTTCATAAAAATTTACAGCCACAGGAAAGATATGGACTTGGAAACTTATGTTATTATAAGATACCACAGTAAATGTAAGTGGACAATTCAGGACATCATCCATTTTATTGTTGTATACAATTCTTAGCTTTAATGTAAACAAATTTGCTTGAAAATGGCATGGGAAAAATTCTTACAGAAACCTGGTGGCAATCTTGGAAGAGTTGACCAAGCTGGGCGTATGCTGTCCCTCGCCCCTACCAAAGGCTTGTTAAATGAACCAGGACAAAACAGCTGCTTTCTTAACAGTACCAGTTTTATGGGAGTTGGCCATAGTCTGATGAACTTGCAGGTTCTGACTGGACATGTTTGCCAGGGACATTGAAGACAATATTTGCATGGTCTCAACACAGTTGAGAAAGAGGCCTTCCTTCAGATAACATAAGGCATGCACTTGCAGGAAGCTTCAAAGACAGGCAGCGATTTCAGCTTGGCCTTATGGATGCTGCTGCAGAGTGCTCTGAAAACATATCAGAGAGGATTCATTTTCTCACAGTGGCAAGCAAAGATGCAGACAGGACTCCCTCTAGGTCTTGCATTGCTCACCAGAAATTTGCTGTGACTCTCTTTGAAGTGTTGTAGCTGTGAAGCATCATCAGATCCTCTGTCTTCTACAGAATTTGTACGGTACATTTCTACAACAGCCCAATGCAACAGCGTTGAAAGAGTGCTGGAAGGGCACAGATGCTTTAAGCCTGAACTGTTTGCTGAATTGCTGCAAGCAGCAAATACAACTGATGACTATAGAACATGCCCTAGTAATTGTGGCCAAAAAATAAAAATTAGCCGTGTTTTAATGAATTGCCTGAAGATTGTTACAATTGGCTTAATCTGGGATTCTGAACGTCCCGAATTGACCAAAGACATTGTTCAGAATCTAGCAACACATCTTTATCTTCCTGAGCTTTTTAATAGGGTTACTGATGAAAATGCCAAAAATAGTGAACTCACCTTGTTGGTACGATCTGCTACACAAGCTGACATTATATTGCCTTTGCTTTACATACCAAGAGGTCAAAATGGGCATTTTTTATTGATGCAAATAGGAAAGAAGTTGGAACTAGATGGAAAGATGTTGTCCTTTGTTTTATGCAAACCCAGCTGGTACAACAGTTTTTACTGAAGATGCAATCAGATAGGTTATGCACTGGTCACATTATACATCTGTCCAGGAAAATATGGGCTGTGAAAAGCCCGCGATTTATAAATCACATAATTTAAAAGAAAATGGATTTGATGATCAAGCAAAGCAGCGAGAAAGTAAGAAATTTCAAACAGATAATATTTCATTGTTTAATCGGAGCCATGTTCAAACAAGTGGAGGTAGAGGACCACTTAAGTCACAATGACCCAAGGGAAAAGATGAAAGACATTTTCAGAGAATGTGCTTTGAAACCATGGAACATAAAAACTTACTGAAAAGATTTGGGTCAACGGAGAGATTTGGTTGATGAAGACCTTTCCTATTTCAAGTCTGGATTGCCTCCCACTCCAAGTGGCTTTAGACAACAGGAGAATCCTCATCTGCCTCATAGTCGAGGAAAAGGACCAGGTAAACGTGACCGAGTTGCCCACCAGAGTCAAGCTTCTGCACAAATGTTAAGTTCAAGTAAATCCCAGACTCTTGCTCCAGGAGAGAAAACAACCAGCAAGGTTAAGAAGACAGCGGCACTGGATATGACGCAGACAGCTGCCAGGAGTCTAGAGGTGAAGGGAGCAGCTGCACTAGTGGCAGGAAAGGCTGGAGTTGAGGTTGGGAACCTCTGAGAGAAGCATTAAACGCTGATAGCATGTTTAGTGAAAGTGAAAGAAAAGCAGCATAGTCCAAGACACAAATCAAATATCTGCAACAAACCCAAATTCAGCAAATATCATAGGTTTGACAATTGGCCAAAAGAGAATCCAAAACAAAAAGGCTTAATGATCATATACTAAGGAAATAAAGCAGGAAATAGGAAGCAGGAATTCACTGGAATCCAATGGAAAAGGAAAAGAGTAAAATAAAGGCCCCATAGAGACTGAAGTTCATGGTGACAATTGGCAGATGCAAAGGACTGAATCTGAATATGAAAGCAGTGATCAGATCAGTAATGGATTCGTTAACTTGGGCTCACCTGTTATCTTTGGAAATAGAACTGTAATGGACATCAGTGGTGTTAAATAAACAGCATCTGTCAGCAACCAGATTAAGTCAAGCAACCTAAACATACAACTTGTGGATTGTGCCTCTCAAAGCAAAAGCCACTTGGTAGATATTTTGCTCTGAAGAACCATTAATAAAAAGGCACATATCACACAATCAAAGAGTTTACAGAAGTCAAATGGAAGAGCTTTAACTCTCAAACAAATGAATGCCAGACTTCTAGTTCCTCTCATTCTACTGCCTTAAGTTTGTATTGGGGGGATATTTTTTACTATGCGAACAATACGGTATACAATGCATTAAATTCTCACGTATATTCACATGACTCTTTGTTGGAAATTTCTTATAAGATTCAAGTTGCCGAGCCTGATCTTAATCAAAGATTGATTTGGTTTTTAGTTAGTTTTTCTTTTTTTCTGTATTGGAGAAGTTGTGAGTTTACAGAAGAATTATGCATAAAATACAGGATCCCCATACCTGCACCCTATTATTAACACCTTGTGCTGGCGTGCAACATTTGCACAACGGATGAAAGCTCATTGTTAAAATTGTACTACAGTCCACAGTCCATAGTTTATAACAGGGTTCCCTGTATAGTGCAGTTCCATGGATCTCACTTTAAATTTTATTCTGTTACCATATATACAACCTAACATTTCCCACTTTAATCACATTCAGATATATATTTCAGGGCTGTTAATTACAGTCACAGTGTTGTGATAACATCACCACCATCCATTACCAAAACATTTCCACCATTCCAGATAGGAACCCTGTACAGTTTAAGCCTTAACTGCCTATTCCCTATTCCCATCCCATCCCCTGGTAACCTATATTTTATATTATGACTCTATAAGTTTGCTTATTCTAATTAGGTTTGTTTTTAATAAGGTAATATTTAGATGTTTTGATCAACTTCAGTTTCCAGTAGAATTTTGAGTAGCAGGAAGTGTTGTTGTTGTTGTTGTTATTGTTTTATGTACCCTGAAGATTAACTTAGGGATAAAGCGGCATCTAAGATTGAAATTCTCTGTTATTATCTTAGAAATAAAGTTGTTACTTTGATCATAAACTCAAAAAAACCTTCTGGAAAGGGTTCACCATTCCAAATGCCATTAAGAGCATACGTGATTCATGGGAGGTCAAAATACCAATATTAACAGGAGTTTAGAAGAAGTTGATTCCAACCCTCATGGACGACTTTGAGGGTTTCAAGCCCTCCCTGGAGGAGGTAACTGTAGATGTGTTGGAAATAGCAAGAGAAGTGGAATTAGAAGTGGAGCCTGAAGATGTGATTGAATTGCTGCAATCACATGATAAAACTTGAACGGGTAAGGAGTTGCTTCTTATAGATGAGCAAAGAAAGTGGTTTCTTGAGATGAAATATACTCCTGCTGTGAACATTGTTGAAATGACAACAAAGGAGTTCGAGTATTACATAATCATAGTTAATATTGTAGCAGCAAGGTTTGAGAAGATTGACTCCAATTTTGAAAGAAGTTCTACTTCTCCATTGGCAGAAAGACTATGACTTGCTGAAGGCTCAGACGATGGTTTGCGTTTTTAGCAATAAAGCATTTTTAAATTAAGGTATACATATTTTGTTTTTTTAGACATAATGCTATTGTACACTTAGACTACAGTATAGTGTAAACATAACTTTTATAAGCACTGGGAAATCAAAAATTCATGTGACTTCCTTTATTGTGACATTTTGCTTTTTAATTATGTAGCAAATAGTTTAAAATGCCACCTAATTGGCAGCCTCCATCTAGGCTCTTCTAACATCTCATTAAGAAACCAAAGAAGATAGGAAAACATACAACAAAAACAAAAACCAAAAAACTGTATGAAATCTCCACTATCCGTAATGTCAATCAAATTAAATTAATCTTAAAAGGCCTAATTTTTTTAAAAAAATGCATATTCCAGTGTTATTCTACCAAAAACATACAAAATTAAATGGGGAACGCTGTATCTCTCCTTAACAGCTTACCCCCACTTCAGATAAACAAAACTTACACAAACCAGAAAACTAGGCAGCTACCTCTATCTTGCATCAGTGCTGCTCTTGAAGGCAAGTTATTTGCTCACAGTCTCGCTCTCCCTGTCAGTTCCTCTTTCTCGACCTAAATCAGAGACTCTCAGAAATTAAGCAGACTGGAAGAGGAATGGCGAAGAGATGGTGGTGCGTTGTTTCTTTAGAGAAGTCTTCAAAACTGAAGTACAAGAGGTGGATGAGGAAAAAGGTTGCTGGATGTACTTGCTGAGAGGGCTTTCCAAGTACTTGCTCTACTCTGAGGTCACCAGGCAGTGTAGATAGAAAATCTAGTCCCATGACAGCTGATTGATATTAGACGAAAGCAAGCCTTCCAAAGTTGTGGAATTGGGTGAGGGTTTTAACACATCAACTGATTTTGATTTGATAAATAATAGGAAGAGTGGATTCAACCCGAGTTAGCATAAATAGAATGAGCCAAGAGCAATCCATGCAGGCTGTTAATTTTGAACTGGTGAGATATTTTGTCATTCTAGGATTAAGGAAAAATATAGTGAGATGTGATAAAATTACCACAGGGCAAGGGAAACAGAGCTATTAGCATCTTAAAGAATCCAAATAAGAGCAAATCTCTACATGATTCACTCCAGACCTGCAAAAGTCTGCTGAATACTGCTGAACAGTTTGGCAGGGTGTAAGAAGACACAGCCTATGTGGAATGAAGCAAAATATATAAGAAGAGTGACTTGAAATGAACAGATGCGGGATAAGGTAAAAAGCAAACTCGATGAGGTAAGGAAGGCAGGCCAGGAAGTAAAGGTCCAACACTGGATTAATATTCACATTGGAAGTATTAGAATTAGAAGCAAGACTCCTGGAAAACAAATCAGTGATGTGCAAGAAAACAGTTTCCTCCCCCAAGAGGCAGAGAAAAATGAAATGTATGAAAATGATGAGTGAGGAGATGTTGAAAGGCAGAGAGCAGGGAGCTAATACAGGATTTTGAATGACCCTGAGGAAAATGCCAAAACAATACTCAAAGATATATTTGAGGCAAGTATCTCACCTGATTGCAAATTTGTACAAATAGACTGAAAAGCTAACAACGTTTTTAGGAAAGAAATAAATGAGATGAGTAACACACTAGACAAATCTAGGCAAATCCAGGCAAACTGTTTGGAAATAATAATGATAAAGGAGAAAACCACAAGTATTCAGACAGAGAAAAGATAGTGTTTATCTTGAAAAGTACATATATCGACTAACCACAAACTTCTCTGTGCAGGAGGGACTTATAACTGTTTGATTTTTAAAATGCTGTGATTTAGAATTTCATTTCAAAACAAATTGACTTTTATATGGGAGGAGACCAGAAATACATTCTCAAATAAACTACCAATACACCCACTTAAGAATACTTGAAGAAGAAGAAGGAGAAGGAGAAGGAGAAGGAGAAAGAGAAGAAAGGGGAGGGGGGGTGGGGGAGGGGGAGGGGGAAGAAGAGGGAGGAGAGGAGGAGGAGAGGAAGAGGAAGAAGTCAAACATAGAAACAGCATGGAGTGAAGGGCTTTGAGGTGAGTTTTGAGAACAATTGTCTAAATGATTGTAATATTTAGAGGTACAAACCATAAAATTATACCATATGTATTTTTGAAAGTCAAGCTACCTTGTTGAAATAATAATTTAAACATTAACCTGCCTTCAGAGCCTTTAGGATTGTTATGAATAGAACTCCTATTCTATTCATCATAGAAACAAAATAGACAAAACAAAAGTCTTGCAATAAAAGACACACACACAAAGGAAAGAGAAAGCATAAAAGTACAGAAAATGTAAATTGCATGTAAATGTGGTCATGATATATTTAAATGGAAAAATCAGGGCCCAGATCAATATTCACATGATGAACTCAACTTCATTTTAAAGTTATATACACAAATATGTATATACAAATGTGTACACGAATGCTTAGATGGTGAAATTCAGATTAATATTAGTTTCATTAGTTTTCTATACATTTTTTCCATGATAAACATGAATTATTCTTATATACAGAAAATAGAAAAAAGTTTTTAAAATTTGATAAGGAGGTCCCCCTCACTTG
>PVKH010005522.1:0-21994 GCA_004027955.1 Chaetophractus vellerosus | reverse complement strand
GACCTGCCCTGCCCGTGGCGGCTTTTGTCTGTCCGTGGCAGCTTTTTGCCCTGCCCACGGCGGCTCCGGCCCGCCCATGGCGGCTTGCCATTCTCAAGGCGGTCTGCCCGCTAGGAGAGGTCCCCGGGAACCGAACCCAGGGCCTCCCATGTGGTTTCCCAGCGAGCTCTTTATCCACTGAGCTATCTAGCCGGGCCCAGACAGAAAGTATTTTAGAGAAAATGGAGAATATTTAGAAATGATTGTCCATTTCTGAAAAGGACATTAGAAAATATGCCCTATAAGCAACTACCTCAGCCTGGCTTCTACCCATATAAAGTTGGAAGCCCTGAGTCCTTTTTGTCCAAACTGGCGGCTCTTTAGCTTGAATAAATCCCTTAAAACATACTGGTCTTCTTAGAAATTTGATTTGAGATCATTCCATTCAACAAAAGCCAATTCAACAATCCATTTTGAGATAGACTTCTGTGGTAGTTTGAAGCTTTATGTTACCACAAACACATGTTCTTAAAGTTAATCCATTTCTGTAGGTGAAAACCAGTTAAAACTAAGATCTTTTGATGAGGCTACTTCAGTTAAGATGTGTCCCATCTCATTCAGGATGGATCTTAATTCCTGTTGATGGAGTCCTTTATAAACAGAGTGAATACAGGGAAAGAAAGCCATGGAAACAAGAAACTGAAATCAATGAAACCTGGAAGAGAAGAGAGAAACTGGGATATGACACCGTGTGCCTTGCCATGTGGCAGAGGAGCCAAGGATCACTAGTAGTCCATCTTCAGGAAGAAGGCATTGCTTGATGGTGACTTAACTTGGACATTTCTGTGGCCTCAAAACTGTAAGCTAATAAATTCCCATTGTTGAAACCAAGCCATTTCATGGTATTTGCTGGAGCAGCAAATACCTTTTTCATGTGTGTGAAAAGGGTGAGTCTGCCCCAATGCTTGGAGACGGCAGGCCTTCTGCCCCCTTGTTCAGGAAGAGTGCTTCCATCCAAATCTACAAAGAATTTGGAACAAAGGGCTGGGGATTGTAGAGAGTCTGGCCACCACCCCAATTCTTGATAGGGGTGGGTCCTGTGCCCCACTGTCCCAGGAGAGCCCTGGCCATCTCCCTGATTCTTGAAAAAGGTGAACCATTCACCCCAGTACTTGGGGAGAGCATAGCTACTGCTCAAGCACTTGGAAGGGTTGGGACTACTGCTCCATCTGGCCTGGAGGACAAAACATTGCTCCATAGATGGCTCTCAGACCTTGAAATCTAGTGGAGTATGCCCTGCAGGCTTTCAGGTTTGGGACCCATGACCCCTGCTTTCCTTTTAATTTCTCCCTATGGGAAAGGAAATGTTTATCCTATACCTGTCCCTCCATTGTACATTGGAAACAGATATCTTGTTCTCTAAGTTTCATGGGCCCACACATGAGGAGAATTGTGCCCCAGGAAAGAGCACACATCTATCCAATTTTGATGAAACTTTGTACTAAGCATTGTTACTGAAGTGAATTAAGACCCTGAGGATACTGTGATGGATTGAATATATTTTGCAATGTAGAAAAAAACATGTCTTTTGCGGGTCTGGAGGGTGGAGGGTGGTGGTTTGAAGCTGTATGTACCCCAGAAAAATATGTTCTTAAATTTGCTGTGGTATCTTGACTCTCCTCCCCACTCCTTGAGTGGGCTACAACAAGCATGGACTCATGACAAGACTGAAATAAGCAAACCCATTTGAGTCAGAGAACAAGCAGAGTATTACATAGGCTTGAAATTGGCACCTGCCACTTCTGTCACATTCTATTGGCCAAAGCAGGCTACAAGACCATCACAGAGTCAGAGTAGATGGGGACTACAAATTTACAAGGATAAATGTAGGGATACAAGGAGGCATTTAATTTAGGCCATCCATGTACTCTGATAATGTAATATTGAAAAGGCATAGTTCCCTTGGCTAGCCACCTAACTTCAATAAATCTCATCATCTTCATTAGTAACACCACCAAATGATTGAGTATTAAAAAATCAAATATGTAATAGTTTTTGTATAATATCTGAAATACAGTAAACCCTAATAAAAGAGCAATTCCCTCCTTTTTATCTGAACAGGTACTGTGCCTCTTATATGAGGAATCTGCTCTCCTAACCAAGCTAATTGACACAAAGGTGGGCATCTGATACCAGTCCGATCAGAACTAGTCCCTAAGTTTTCAATGTTTCTTTGAATTTAAATAGTGATGCAAGTCAATACCTTTCTATTTCACTTTCCTAGCTGCCAAAGCAAATACCAAGTGATGGGTTGGCTCAAACAGTGGGAATTTTATTAGCTCACAGTTTTGAAGCCAGATTTCTGAAATCAAGGTACATCAAGGTGAGGGCTTCTCCCAGAAGACTTTAGTGTTCTGGGGCTGGCTGCTGATGATTCTTGGTGCTTGGCTTTTCTGTCACATGACAATGCACGTAACGGTCTCTCCTGCTCTCCCCCTTCTCTTCTGGGTTCTGTTGACTTTCAGCTTCTGGCTGCTCCCACTCGCCTTTTTTCCCCTGTGTGACCTTCCCTATAAGGCCTTCAGAAATAGCATTAAGACCCATCCTGATTCAGCTGAGCCACACCTTAACTGAAGTAACCTCATCAAAAGGTCCTATTCACAAGAGTTCACACCCACAGGAATGGATTAAGTTTAAGAACATGTTTTTCTGGGGTACATAGCTCTAAACCACCACGCTGTCAGATTATTAGAGTCATAAAATAGAAGGCTTGGGAATTGTTAGTGATTCTGTTTCCTAACCTGTTCTATAAGTAGTGATCTGGAGGACAAAAGAATAAAGCTCATACACAGAAAATTTCAGGGACTAAAGTTAAGAGACAGAGAGTCTTGGAGGTCATTGAAGTGCTTGTTTTAAATTTTCCTTGAAACACAACTGTCCCGATGTCTTCCCTTAATTATATGAGATGCCCCCATATCCTTTCAATAATTTTTCCTTTTTACCCAAGCAATGGGTTTCTGATATAGCAAACAAATTTTTTTTTATTCATAGGCAGACGCATATCCAGGTTCTTGTAACCCTCCCTCCCCAGCAATTGAATCTCCTACACAGGTAAACAGGAACTAGAAATTAACGGTGTATTCATGCTGTAGATTAGCAAAAGAGCAAAGGGAAAATAATTTAGGTGACAATAAAATGATAAAAAACATAATATACTGTATTTGCATTTTATACTCATTCGAATTTTATAGTTCTTTATGACATGATATAAAATGTTATAATTTTGTTTTATGCATAAGATTTTAAATAATGCAAATCCCCCCAAATGAAAAATTCATCATGAATCACACAATTTCCAACTGTGTTTACATTCTTGCCACTTGGCAGAGCCACTTTGCTGAAAAACAAAAATACCAATTATCCCTCTTATGGTTAGTCTCAAATTACGCAACATTTCAGTTTGCACATTTTTAAGATGGCAACATTCATATAAAATCTGATTGCATTATTAACTAATAAATATTCTAGTTGAGATATAAGTTAAATGTTAAGAGAATACACATTCTTTTATTTTATTGGGGTAACATATAACATAGCATTTCTGAGATCCTTACTTGTCATGAAAATAAGAAGCTTAGTTAAAGTTGTTTTTATTTATGATGTCAAAGATGCACATTTTTCTAGTGGATATCGTAATTGTTTAGATCGCTAATAGCAATATACACTGTAAAATATTGAAACTGGATCAGATATACAAAATATAATGACAAGTAATAAAGTAACTAAAACTTTTTGAGTGTCCCAGCACAGTTCAGTGTTTCATATGTATTAATTCATATAATCCTCAAGATAAATTTATAGAGTAGATAGTATAATAATTTTAAGATGAAGAAACTGAAGCACAGAGATGCTAAGTAACTAGACCAAGACCATACAGCTAGTAAGTGGCCAGAATCTGAACTGGGTACTTTGGTTCTGGTGATCTGTACTCTGAATCATGATTCTATTCTGTCTTTTGATATCAATTACTAGACAGGAACTTTAGAAATTAAGTTAATATGGTTGGTCTTGTCAGCAAGAATAAACTCTACTCATGCTTTCAACATGAAGCTACACTCTGAGTATTGGTTGAGGGGATGAAAGTAGAGGAGATGGGGAGGGTTAAGGGATGGGGTGGAGCATTTTAAGTCACACTGAAGCAAAGACCCAGAGATTCCTGGCTGAGTTGATTGATCTTCTGAATGACAGTAAAGCTATAGGTCATTTGCTATGGGATACTGGCTCTCTGCTCAACAGCAGGTGTGGTGGTTTGGATCTATATGTACCCCAGAAAAACATATTCTTAAACTTAAGATTTAAACTTAACATTTCTGTGGGTATCAACCCATTGTAAGTACGAATTTTTGATGAGGTTACTTCAGTTAAAGTGTGGCTCAGGATGGGTCTGAATCCCATTATTGAAGTCCTTTATAAGCAGAATGAAACTTGGACAGCGAGAGAGAAAGTCACAGGGAACGGCCAGAAGCTGAAATTCAATGGAACCTGGGAGAGAACAGAGGGGCCAGGAGAGACCACCATGCACACTGCCATTTGACTGAGAAGCCAAGGACCAAGGATTGCCTGCAGCCAGCCCCAGAACACCAGTGTTCGGGGAAAAAAGCATCACTGTGATGATGCCTTGATTTAAACTTTCTTTTCGCCTCAAAAACAATGAGCTAAACCATACCCATTGTTTATAACAACTCATTTTCTGATATTTGCTTGAGTGGCCAAAGAAACTAAAACGGGAGGTAAAGGTGACAATGATGACTTCTAATAAAAAGTCAGTTCTGAACAAAGGACACTTACTATTCAGAATATCTAATATTCTGTATAAAGACCTACAGATAAGAATCTGTAGGCATTATCAAAGATGGAGCAAACCAAAAATAAAAAGGGGGTAAATAAGTAGTGTATGAAAGGAAGCTGCACTCAACACTGTGCTATAAGTAGAGGAGTCTTATATATCTAGGATCTACTCACTGTATGCAGCTCCAGAGCGAGAGGGTCTAGAGGGTACCTGAAGCAGCATTTAGGAGGGAGTAGAGAAACTGCAAAGTTCTTGATGGAAAGACAATACCTTCCAACTCTGTTTGAAGCACAAATAAAATATAGAAATGAGAAACCATGAGCAGCATTGTGGCTAAAATAATTAAGAGCAGGATGAAATGAGACTCAATAAAAGGCTTGAAATGGATGATTTGCTTGAGAAATAAGTTATTAAGAAGTATGTCCCTGCTACGATAACTTTTTTTACATGTTTGTGGGAATTTACCACAGGTTAAATCAGAGAACAATCATAGATCTTCTTACATCCACCATGCAGTATGTATGACTTCTGAGAGAGGTAAAAGCAAGGTGACCTTTCTGTAAAGAGCTCACAAAATGGTTGAGGCAATTATGTGTAAACTTGTCCTATATAAAATATTTTAAAGTAGTTTTGAAAGTACACGTCTTACTGGCACTATCGTTCCCAAGAAAAGGTTAAAGCAATTTTGATCTCCTGGCAAGATAGGAATCCTGAAAATAGAGTGAAATGTTATTCCAAGAGCTCTTTTTGGCTTTATTCTTCCTTTGGTAGGGGAAGGGCAGCTGTTCGGGCAGTATTCCTAATTTCTACATGATGCATAATCGTGGAAAGAGAAAGAATAGGAAGACTCTCACTATTGCTGGTCACTTTCTTTTTGCCATTTCCTCTTTATCCTTTTCTCCTGGGAGCCTCCTTACTGGGAGAATAAAGTTTAGTTAGCAAATTCAAAATATTGGTTGTAAGAATAAATGTATCAGCCATGTTGTTCTAATTCTAATCAAACAACCATGGGTGGAAATAGAACCTTACTCTTCTTCCAAAACCCATTATGATCTCTCCGGAGGCCAAAGACACACATGGACCTGAATATTCATATGCATTCATTTTCCTAGCACCTATTATCTAGAGGGCCCAAATCTAAAAAAAAAAAAAATGTTTCTGGTACAGCAATGGACAAAACAAGTCCTTTCTCTCAGGCAGCTTACATCTAGTAGAAGAGGCAGGCTATAAAAAAGATACACATAAATACAATCTCTCTCAAAATGTGCTAAGTGCTATGAAGAAAACAGAAAAAAGCAGGGATAGAGAGTAATTGGAGAGGAGGGCAAGGGTATAGTAGGGAATCATGAAAGCCACTCTAGTGAGGTGATAGTTTGGTAGAGAAGGGTAAGAAGTGAGAGAGGGAGCCAGGAATATAGTGTTCCGGGGAAAACTAAGAGAAAGTGTAGAAGCCTTGGTTGGAAGCATGCCCGCTGGGTTTGAAGAGCAGCAAGGAGACTGATGTGATTAGAATGGAGTGAGGGGAGCAATTGGGAGAGGAGTACATGTGCTCAGGGAGGCAGAAGGTGCCAGATGATGCTGTGCTTGTATATATCACTTTGAGTGAGATAGGAAGTTATTGGAGGTTTGGAGCAGAGGAATGGCAACATCTGACAAAAATTTTAAAGGATCACTCTGACTATGTACAGGCAATCATCTACTGGAGGCAAGTGTGAAATAGAAGGCTATGGCAATAATCCAGGGACAAGATGATAGTCACTTATCCATGGGATGGCAGTAAAAGAGATAAGTAGTTTAAATTTAGATACATTTTGACTATAGAGTCAACAAGATTTGCTGATGGATTGGAATAGGATGTAACTGAAACAGAGGAGTCAAGGATAATTGCAAGTTTCTTGGCCTGAAAAAGCAAGTTCAGAGCTCAGGGAAAAGTTCTAATCTGAAGACATACAACTGGACTTCATTTGCAGACCACCTAGAGAATGAATACACAAATAGAAGAGAAGAGTTTTAGGGATAAGGCCCTGAAGCTGCCCATGCATGTAAAATAACATGAAAAATAATAATTACAATATTGATATTGTTGTGAGGGTTTACTATAATTTGTATTTTGCATTAAGAATGTCACTTAATATTATAGAAACAATAGTAAATATTATTAAAATGAAAATTTTACACAAAAAGATTAAGACAATAATTATTAAAATTTGGACCTAGCTCATTCCTAGTGAATAGGAAAAAAGCATAAAGTCTTCATAGGTTTGAACCTACAAGTTTCATATCCAACGTATTTTCTGTATTTTATTATATTCATTCAACCTAGCCTACTCAAAACTAAAACCGTTAAGCTGTCATAAGCATGTATTATTTAATATCCAGAATCCATTGTCCTTAAATCACAGTAGCAATACTTCAGCTATTGTTACTGTGTGAAGTCTTGCCCGAGGATCATACTTCTTTGGATTTTTCAGTCACATACTCTGTATTAGTGATTTTTGATTAAACTTTCTGTTACTTGCCACTGAAGATTTCTAAGTGAAACAGAACTGTATATGAAGAAAAATAGCTTAGTCAAGTTTATTCAGTTTTCAGTGATCTCTTACTTGTAAAAGAAATCTAGGGAACAAATTCCTTTGGAAAACTTATCTTTCATATACAAAGAATTTAAATAATTTATTCTGAAATTAACAAGCTCTAAGCTCTTGCCATTTTAAATATAAGAAAGTGTATTTTGTAACACATTGGCTAGCAGTGTCTTCATATGACCTAGGAGATAATCTTTTCAAGGAAACATTACTAACAGTCATAATCAATCATGCAAGGCATACCCACCACTAAGTACCAAGGGCTTGTTCATTTTCTGTGTATGATCATTATTACGTTTACAAAGCATTTCCTAATAGAGATGGAGTAATCATACACATATTTTTCATGTGTCATTTGGCTATATCCATATTTTAAAAGTTAGGACTGTGACATAATAGCTTAACTAATTGTGCAATTAAAAATCAGGCCAATTAATAAGAAACTGTACAGTGATTGTCTCTGGAGAGTGAAACTTCCCAGCTGGGGTATAGGGATAGAAAGGAATCTTACTTTTCCCTCTATATCATTTTATGCCTTTTGAATTTTTACCATGGACATGTATTACCTAGACAAAAGGTAATAGTTTTGTTTTAAAAGATTAATTAAAATATTCTGTTTGAAAAAAAATTCTTCTCTTTGGCATAAGCCATATTTTTAAGATCTACAACACGGTAAGGAAATAAAAATACTTGTGGATTCTATTCTCCTAAAATATTAAATAGTATTAGCATTATTGGATTAAGGTAATTAACCTGCTCATATACCTAATTTCCCTACAGACATGTAAAACACAGAGGAAAGAAAATATTTATCCTATGTTTGAATCTTTCTGCTTATTAAAACTTGTTGCCAAAAGCCAACACACATTCACATCACAATAATCAAAGGTCTTAGATGTGATCTGACTATTCATATTGTCTAAGTGAGGAAACTGCAGAGCTGATTGTGAAGAGACTCCCTATGCAACCTAAACACTGTTAGGAAGGTACCAAGGTGATGATTCCAGCATTGCCTCAATACAACATTAAAGAAATATGATTGAATGGCTAACCAACTCTTTATTGGGCCAATATAGCCCAACATTTACATCATGAACTCTGAAGCCAGATTGCCCGCTGTAACTTGCACTCTGTGGGACCTCTCTTTGCTTCACACTCATATGTAAAATGGGGATCATAATTTGTACCTACTTTGTTGGATCGCTGTGAGATGCATGTGATTTAATAACATGTAAATAGCTTGGCAGATGCAGTGGTTATTACTTGTAATGTTTTGTCTACTACTTAAACTACTTAACTGATTCTTTTTTTAAAAAAGACTGTGTTACAGCTTCAGTTAATCAGAAAAAAATTGCACATTTCTGTATTAAGAAATCACATAAACTCTTTATTGCTTTGGGTTATCAAAGGGAAAGTTAAAAATATTTGACTTCATTTTGGCAACTAACAGTATGGGATTTAGGCAAGTCTGATTATAGTCTTACTTAAATGTTGTATAAAATTACTCCAGCATAAGTTGCTCTTTGGAAAAGGCCATTTATTTTATTAAGCAGCTCCACTTGCTATGAGACACTGGTATGTTTGAACAACAATGTTTTCCAGTTAAATATGACAGATTGAGCACAAAGATTGACCTCATGAATCACCACTGAAAGAACAATTAGGGGATAAAAAAGTTTTAAACACCCAAGGACAAATGCACTAGGAGATAAGATGACAGAGAGGAGGGATTGCAACGACTTCTTGCAAGTTGGAAAAGGAGATGAATGAATTTTCAAACTTACATGGCAAGGCAGAGAAAGATGAAATTTCATTGCCTGCAGAAGGGGAAACAGCAGAAGCAAGCAGATCTCCGGAATGGCTCAGAAACTGAGGGCGTAATATTTGTCTGAAGTCTGAGAGCCAAGGGTGGCTGAAAACAGTGTAGTTTGAAAGTTGGTATAAGGAACAATTGGACCTCCAGATCCCCTCCCCTATCACATAGGCAACTGTTCTTCCCTTCTCAGCAAAAGTGAATTTCTGGAGTCAGAGACACCAGAAACTGTAGAGGACAGAAATAAGTCTCTACAGTCAAAACAGGAGGACTAAGAAGACACTGAACGTTCTAATGTGTTCCCTCATTCAGTTAATAGAATACTAGCAAACAGCCTTATACCACTTGGAGAGAAAAATGGAAAATTTCTCTCTGGGGGAACTGACTCTCCCAAAAGAGATACCTACAGACACTTTAGAATTCTTTTAAATATGGAAAACTTGATTAAACACCCAGGGCATCCAAAGAGCATTTTATTGCCTGGTTCTTAAATATGAATGAATAGCCATGGATCATGAGACATTGGGGTAGCTTCTAATATAATTGGGAGAGAGCCACACATACTAAAATGGAAAAAAAGAACATGGAGGGAATAGAAGCAATGTAAGGAATAAAAGAATACTTTTAAAGAACACCACAATTAATATTCACAGAAAGATAATAGAAGATTTTGTATACATGACAATTGAATAGAATTTTATGAAAATGGAACATTTAAAGAACTGTAAGATGCTGTTGAGAACTAAAAATAAAATTGTAGGAATAAAAATTGTGAATAGATAAGTTAAAATAAATGAATAAAATTCATTATTTTATAGATAAAGTTAAGGAAATCTCACACAGAGGGACAAGAAAAAGGGAAGAATTATAAGAGGAAAAGTAAGAAGTCAGATCAATAAAGGAGGGACTGTGTGCAGGTGGATAGAGTGCTTACCTCTACTTTCTGCTCAAATTTTCCATAAACCTAAGACCACTCTAAGAATAGTCTATTAATTATCTAAAAATCAATTAAGTGTTGGTGGAGGGGTGATACATGGGAATTCTGCATATTATGCATGATTGTTTCATAAGCTCACAACTTCTCTAATAAAAACTATATTTTAAAAAATACACCTATTTTGATACATAGTTATGATTATTCCCATCACAGTCATCTTTTACATCCTATACTGTCAACATAAGGTCTAAGGCTTGTGATCCCCTCACTGTTGAATGAATAAACAAAATTTGAGACTCTCAATTAAGGAGGTCCAGCATCTGCTTTATTGGCATTCCAAAAGGAACAGAGAAAACAGAAAGGAGGAAATTATCAAACCAACCAGAAAATGTTCTAGAACCTCCCATTACTATGGATAAATTGTCCATCTCCTCAAACTAAGGTTCTACTTTGGCATTGCATCCTATCTTCTCCCATTGATTAAAAGACTTTGCTACAGAGTTCTTCCCCATTTCTCTGGCATCACTGTCCCTGCTTAACCACTCATTTGTCTCAGCCTATCAACATGCTATTATTTCTCTTATACTTCTCCAGCTACTGCCCCATTTCTAGGTTGTCTTATTAGAAAATCCCTGGAAAGCATTGCTATATTCACTGGTTCAATTCCTTACTTCCAATTCTTTCATCCAATCAGGTTTCTATCCCCAACTCTCCACCAAAATAGTTTTTATCAATGACTTCCACGTTGATTAATGCTACGGTCAATTTTCAGTTCTTGTATTACTTAAAACTTGTTTTTTTACATGACTTCTAAGACACCATCCTTTACTTGCTTCTCCTGCTACCTCACCAGACACTCCTTCTTTGATGCTTTACAGGCTCTTCCTTATTTCTCCTACCATAATTATTCAAGGATCGCAGCATTTGGTCATTAGCCTTCTTCTTTTCCCTGTCCATATTCACTTATTACAGTTGATCTCATTTAGCCTGGTGACTTTTAAATCTCTCTGTATACTGATATCTCCCAAGTTTATTCTCTAATACATACTTCTCCCCCAAAATCCACTTCTCTGTGCAATATTTCCATATCAAAAACTAACCTCTGATTTATGTCTCCCACAAATCCATGGTTCCACAAAGATTCCCTGTTTTAGTATTTGGCAGCTCCTTTTCTCCAGTTACTCAGGCCAAAAACATTGGATTGGTTAATGACTCCTCTTTTATCTCATGGTCCAAATATAGTATATCAGCAAATCCATAAGATCATCTTCAAATTATATCAAGAACCTAATTATTTTTACCACTTCCACTTTTACTACTCTGATCAAAGCCACCATCATTATTTCTTCCTGTTTCCACCATTGGAAAATGGATAAAATGAAAAAAAAATATTTTCAATACAGTAGCCAGACTAATCCTTTGAAAACTAAAGTCAGATCATATCACTCTCTTATAAATACACTACAATTAAATATAATTTTTGGTAATTTCTATTGCACTATGCTGAGTGGAAAAAAAAACATTCCAAAGAGTTACACAATATATGATTTCATTGATATAACACTCTTGAAATGACAAAACTATATAAATGAAGAACAGTTAATAGTTATGAGGCAACAGGAAGGAATAGGATGTGGCTATAAAAGAACAGCATGAGGGGTCTTTGTGGTGAGGCAAATGTTCTGTCTCTAACTACATCAATGTCAATATCCTGGTTGTGTTGTACTACATAGTTCTGCAAGATGACACTATTGAGAGAACTGGGTAAAGAGTGCAGGGTATCTCTCTGTATTATTATCTCAAAATAAAATGATTAAAAATTATAAAAATATACAAATTTGTACAGATATAGGTATAATTGTAAGTAGATATAAATAATATGTAATATATATTATATATGTATAGTTTAGAGAGAATACCCCCCAAAATTAACTTGGATTTTGTCTTTCACCCTTTAAGGGTGAAAATTTGAAGAAAGTCTCCCAGATTATACTTGGGAGATAACTATTGACCATTGAAGGAATAGGTTGTTATCCCTCTCAGAATGAATAAACAAACTTCGTCAGTCCTTGAAAGCATTCTAGCTCCATTTGCCAAAAATGATATAATAAAAACTTTTCTATTTTATATAGTTAAAAGTGAGAAGCTTCCAGACAGATATGGAGGGAATCTGTCCCAAACAATGGCACAAGTAGCCATCTTTCCATCTTTTCATTGTTCAGGAGGGAAAGAGATTCAACACTTTATTTTCATTGGTATAAAAGAAAGCTGCCTGATCCCCAAAGATCCCAGGATCTGAATATAGATCCTGTGGATCAGCTCATACCACCAAAGTCCAATGCAAGCACTGGAAGGGGAATGACTATGGTTTGTCCTGAAAGAATTGGGCACTGCGATGGCATCCTGAGCACCAGTATAGGGCAACTTATCTTATTTCTAACACTGAAAGAAGAGATCCCTTCTTAAAATAATATACCTCAAAAGGCCACTAGAAGCCTGGGATCTGGGCCAGCAAAACACAAATAATAAGATTTTCATACTATCCCTGACTATTATTCAAAAGAAACAATACATAACAAGAAGATGCTACAACATCATAGGTGGTAGCAAACCGATTAGGAACTAAGGTTTTCTCTACTTGAATATGGTCTAATGTACCTTCTTCTAGAATTGGTGGGAAAAAAACACAGAATTTTAGGGAATCAATGGGAAGGGAGATATTAGATTTCCTACTCATCAAACTGGCAATTGACTCTTTTTTTGTTGTTGTTGTTACATATCCCCCCCCCCCTTTCTGCATGCTCTTGCTTTTTGTGTCCATTCTTCTGTATTCTTCTATGTCTGCTTCTTGTCTCCCCCCGTCTTTGCGGCGACGCACCGAGTCGGCCCTCTGCGCAGGCGGCTCGCCCCACTCATGGGTGGCTCCATTCCGTTTCACGAGCGGCTCCACTCCGTGTTTTGTGGGCAGCAGCTCCGTGTTTCACGGGTGACTTTGCCATGCCCGTGGTGGCTCCACCCTGCCCGTGGCAGCTTTTTGCCTTGCCCATGGTGGCTTTGCCCCACCCCGGCAGCTTGCCTTTCTCAAGGCTGTCTGCCTGCTCGGAGAGGTCCCCGGGAACCGAACCTGGGGCCTCCCATGTGGTATACCGGCGCCCTTATCCACCGGGCTATACAGCCAGCCCGCAATTGACTCTTAAAATGACCTTAATTTAATTTGTGGAAATAAAAGAGGTGTGACAAAATTTGTAGATTTGCATAACAGTACATTAAAAAAAAAACAGATTTCCATAGGAAGAAATAAAGGAATCAAATACTCTAAAACCATAACGGTAGATAACATCTTTTCTCTTCTTTGGTCTGTTTGTTCAAATTTTCCTTAGGCCAATTGAATTAATTATCTAGTAGTATCATAATAAACTCTAAAGAATGTGCAAAATGTAAATTGTAAAAGACATCTGAAAGTAGAAACATAAAATGAAGTATTTAAAAGATAAAAGAAAAAAGTTTTCAACTATCTCTTTGAAATAGTTGATGAAGTAGGTATGTAACATTGTGCCTTCAATATAACTGTGAAAATTCCAGATTCTTCTTTGAAACTCATATTGCTTATTCTTATAGCTCTTTGTTCTTACAATCCTTACCTGAGATACTGCTATGTTTTATTATCTGGAAAACAGTGACCTTTTTTTCATGGGCGTCCCTCATCTTCTTTTTCAAATTGTTCTTACATAAACGGAGCCAAACATGCAATGCTTTCAGTTTTATACCGTGTATTTATTTTGTGAAACCATTTAATCAATGCTGCCAACGTGTTAACATTCCTTCTAACTGGCAGACTCAGGCACTCTGCAATCAGGTTCTTTAGAGCAATTACTTCAAAGACAATGGAGCCATTGCATATCAAAATTAAACTCTACTGGGCTGGTTGTGTACAAGAATTAATGTCCTCAAGACAAAAAATGAAGTTGAATTATTTTCAACAAGGACACCTCAAAGACAATTCCAAACATGAGGCACTATCATCAAAGTGGAGGGTGATGACAGCTGGAGCTGTCAGATGTGAGTTCTGCACTGAAGAAACCATGCTATCCTATCTACCATGAAGTGCAGAGACAAGTAGCCAAACTGACAGAGTGGAAAGCTGAAACGGGGACATTAGAGAAAGGCATCTGTCTAATTACACTACTTCAAATATGTGTGTGCATGTGGTGTATGGATAAAGAGATGGCCATACATATACACAATTAAGGAGATGGCCACTTTGTAGGGATGATTCCAGGAAAAGCAGGTTCCGTCCAGCTATTAGAGATATGTTTATTTGATAAAATTTAGTGTCCTATTAAAATGAAAATAACCTTGAAAAAGTAAGTCTTCTTCTGGTTCAAATCCTTTCCTAAAAGCAGCACTAAAAATTGTAGCTCATAAGGGAATATAGTTGAAGTCAAGAGAAGTATTAAAAAGGGAAGAGAAAAATAAGACAAAACCAGAAAATCAAAGAAAAATTTTGTTCATTGACATAAATCTATGCATATTTGCCAAAATCTTTATCAAGATGCACAGAGCTTTGACACTGTCTAGTATGAAGACAAACCCCTAAGCACTAGGCTATACACATAGTAGATCTTGTAAAAGAGGTTTAAAAATATCAAAGCTTGCCTTAAAGTCAGGAATAACTTCGGGGCTTCTTGTTCACTAGGCTCCTCTGACTCTGACCTTCCAGCTTCAGAGCCACACGCAGAGTCTTTTGAGACCATATGCCTCAAGTTGTTCTCAAGTTACATATGGTTTGCAAGATCCACCTAATCATTCCAAAATTATCTATCTAACTCTCTGTCTCTTTGGCCTCTAATCTGCCTGATCTGTGATAAAAGCTAGATTTTCTCTCACTCATTTCTCTCCACACAGCTAATTGCTTGTTTAAAGAACCATCTAGATTTCTCCTATGTACTGAGACATCCATTTCATTTACATGTCCTCATTCTCCACACTAATAGAGTGGTTCTCAATTTGGGCTACATGTTGGAATTACTTAAAAGCACTAAAAATCAATTAACTCAAAATCTTTAAGGGTCCAGGGATCAGTTTTTAAAAGCCTCCAGGTGCTTTTGATGCACAGGGAAGGTTCAGAAGCACTGACAGGATGAGGTACAGCTTTTCCAACTTAAGTGTGCCTAAAAATCAACTGAAGATCTAGATAAAAATGCAAAATCATGGATTCTCTAAATCCAGGATGGATCTCAATAATCAATATTCTTACCAAGCAACTTGAGGTAATTCTGATGTAGGCAGATGAACCAAGATCGCATCAAAGATGCACTTCCCTAGAAAAAGGCTTGGGTGTAAAACTGAAATTAAAAAACAACTACATCTAAATTTGTCAAGCGATTAATTTATCATTTATTATAGAGACAAATCCTACCTGAGTCTCAGTTTTTAAAATGTAAATATTAATGTGAAAAAAGTGATTTCCAGCAGTATGGTAAGCAATACATTTAAAGAAACACCTTCTCTTAGAGAATATCTAAAAGTGCTGTATAAAAGTAATATTTTAATCAAGTGTATGATTGGGATAAATAATAGAACACATTAAGAAGTCAGACTAACTTTTTTTTGTCTCAGTCTACCTTATAGTTTCTCTTCTCAGTCTCTTAACGTTGGAGTCTTAGTCCTCTTCTTGGCCCTGTCAACACTAACTTTTTTTTTATATATACATCCCCCGCTTCTGCTTGTTCTTGCTGTGTTCATCTTCTTTGCGTTCCTCTGTGTGTCTGCTTGTCTCCCCCCGCTGGGGCGACCCACCCAGTCAGCTCACCAGCAGGGCAGCCTGCCTGCTCGCGGGGGGCTCGCTTTTGCCTGTGGGGGCTTGCCCTGCCTGTGGCAGCGTGCCCCGCCCTCGCTGGCTTGCCCTGCCCACTGCGGCTTGCCTTTTCGAGGCAGTCTGCCCTATCAGGGAGGCCTCAGGGATCGAACCCGGGGCCTCCCATGTGGTAAACCGGCGCCCTACCAACTAGGCTACAGCCAGCCCCAACACTAACTTCTTTGGTAATACCATGCAGTCCCATGACTTTAAATATACTCATTGCTTACAGTGCCTAAATTTATATTTCAACACAATCATTCAGCTTGAAATCAAGGGTTCAGTTAATAAATATCTCAACTACAACATGGTGGGATCGAGGCAGTTAGAGATCACAGGGCAGAAGACCAGAAAGAAAACACCTGCATAGGAGAGATTGCTGGAGATCTGCAGAGGGTCCTCTTGAGTTTGCACCTGAGCATTTGCATTTCATGAAATAACCAGCTCAAAGGATTAAAGGGAAAAACTCACAGCATACAACAACTCATTATTGATGAGGTATCCAGTAGAGTACTCAGAAGTAGAGGGGAAAATTAGACCTAGAGTAAACAGTATTCTGATGATACCTGAGAAACTTAAAAGCTAGGCCTAAAAAGATCAAGCTGTTTCTTAGTAACTTAGAATTATCTAAAATGAAGCATGGACAGGGGAAAAAATAGAAAAAATGAGAGCATCAATTAGCAATGCAATAACTTCAAGCAAATGTATGCTTAATTGGAACCCACAATTTGGAAAAAGAGGGTGGCATAAAAATGCTTAAGGAAATAGTGACTGCATTTTTTCCAAATTTGATGAAAACTATAAAGTTACACATCTAAGAAGCTCAGTGAAACCCAATCACAGGGAAAATGAAGAAAACTATACCAAAGCACTTTGTACTTATCTTGCCGAAGACCAATGATAAAGAGACAATGGATGGTTTAACCATTCCTTAGGAAGTTAACTGTAGAATTGCCATATGATACAGCAATCCCTGATATGTATTGAGAAGAATTGAAAGCAAGGACATGAACAGATATATGCACACCAATGTTCATAGCATCATTATTCACTATTGCCAAAAGTTGGAAGCAACAAAAGTGTCCATCAACTGATGAATGGATAAACAAAATGTGGTATATACACATGATGGAATATTACTCATCTGTAAAAAAGGAATGAAGTATTGATACATAGGACAACATGGGTTGAATCTTGAAGACCTTATGTTTAGTAAGTAAGAAGGTAGTCACTAAAGGGCAAATATTGCGTGATCTCACTTATATGAACTAAGGATATTGTATAGACTCACAGAAATAGAGTCTGGAAGATAGGTTACCAGGAGATAGAAAGGGAGCAAAGACTGGTGAACCAATGCCCAATCTGAGCAGAAACTATGATAAGGTGGATGATGTGGTTTGGCAGTAGATGGGGGTAATAGTGGTACAGGGATGTGAAGGGGGTCAACAGTGCTGGAGTGTGAGGGTGAGTGGGGAAGAAACACATGAACTCTGGGGAGGTGGAGGTCTATGCTTGAGAATAAAATTGTGGGAATGTACTTTTGGCAACTATGGGGGGGGGTATCACTGGTGCAGTTTGTCAGTGGTAGGGGGGGATGTGTGGGGAAGAGTGCAACTGAAGCATGTCTCTATAGAATATGAATGTGTTCCTCTTGTCATAGGGAGTTATCTCAGTGGGTGGAGATCCACACAATAAACAATAAAATATTAAACTCCTATTTTGGGGCATCCTGCTACATTCTCAAATAAAGGGGCAAGAATTTACTGAGTACATAGGCACTGCTTAATAAACAGACCAATAAGCCAAACCCTCAATATTAATCCATGAACTTATGAACCTTATTCTTGCAAAACTGAAACTTAAAAAAAAAGAAAAAGAGAGAAAAAAGACATTAATTACAGAGGGACAAAGATAAGAATAATGACAGACTTCATATCAAACATAATACAGGCCAGATAGGATGGTAGCAATATCTTTAAAATATTGAAAGAAAAATATCAACCTAGAATTCATACCCAGCAATAAATGTCTGAATTAGAAAAGAGCAAAGGTCTGAAATCAACGACCTTAGTTACAATCTTAAGAGAGAAAGGAAAAATTAAACTCAAATTAAGCAGAATAAATTAGATAATAAAGACAAAATGGAAATCAATGCTTTATAAAATACAAAAATAAGAGCTAAACTAAAAGATGACTCATTGAGAAGACCAATAAAATTAATAAACTTCCAGGTAGAATTATCAAGAAAAAGAGAGACAATACAAATTATCAATATCAGAAATGAGAGAGAATACATCATTGCTGACTATACAGATATTAAAATGATAAAAAGATCAGGCAGAAAAAGTAGCTCCAAGAGTCAGCTCATCCTACAGGGTAGTTAGTAATCAGCCAGAGCTATCCAAATCACCTGTTTGGGGACCCAGGAGACCAGAAGAGCATCCTGCAACATCCTTGGAAGAACAGAAGGAAGAGATTGCCCATCTGCAGGGAAGATTTATGAATAGATCCCTCCTCATCATGAAAGCTGGTGCCCATCCTCTTCTGGCAGCATGGGCCACTTCAGGAGCTATTCCCTGGAAGGAGTTGGAAGCTCCATTTCCCAAAAATGGAGGAAGATGGTCAGGCACAGGTTTCAGCTTCTGATTAGTAAATTCAGATGGCTAAAGTCTAATCCTAAGAACAGCTAAAGTTTGAACCTGTCCAAGTCAGGAAGAGATTGGTAGCGCCCATTTTGACTCTACCCTCAGCATGAGGGAAAGCATGGTTAACTGAAAATCACAGTGCTGGTAGGGACCATGATCTTCCCACCCAGGTCAGATTGCAGCCCTAGCCTAGGCTGCAGCCCCAACTCTGGCAGGATAGAAGCTGAGGGGACCTGCAGCAGCCTTTATGAGCAACTGCAGGTGCTTTTAACCTGCATGGATTAGACTGTTGGACACATTTCTGACTCCACCCCTGCCCCTGACAGTGCAGGAGGAAGAATAGTGGGCCCTCAGCCTCTCCAGGCAACTGCAGCTACTTTCAGTCCACATGAACTAGATTACTGTACCCATCTGTGGCTCCAACCCCACCCCTGACAAAACAGGACAAGGGTCAGTTCTCCCTCACCCCCTCCAGGCAACTGAAGTTTTCTTTGGCCTGCACAGACTAGATTTCTGAGTGCACAGGATGTTCACCCACCCCTCGCAGGGGAGGAGGGGTGCTAGTGCTTCGTCAATCTATCTGGGCAACTGTGGTCAATTTTTTTCCTTTCTTTCTTTAAATTTTTTTTCTTAGTAGTAAGTTTTGACTCACACAGCTTAGTTTGCTGCCCACACCTGTGGCTCCATCCCTGCCCCAGGCAGGGGAGGAAAGGGTGTGGAGCTCCTTCAGTCTCTCTGGACAACTACAGACAGTCTTGGCCTGCATGGCTTGGATTACTGCACACTGCTGTGGCTCCATCTCTACCCCTGACAGGGGAGAAAGATGGGAGAAGTTTCATTGGTGTCTGGATCAACTTGGACAGCTTCAGCCTCCACAGCTAACGTTATCAACTGCATCCTTGGCTCCTATTTCACAACCAGCAAAGGAGAAAAGGTACAAAACAGATGAAAAAGTGCTGAAAAAATCCAGATTGGCTAAACATGAGCCACGATAGAGTTTGAAATTATACTGAACCAAATATCAAGGAGGAGCTGTAGCACAAAGTCAATCAAATAGAAAGCCCTAGACTAAAGAGAGAAAAGGAGCCAAGTATAAATACATTTAGAAAACCAGATGCCAAGACAACAAAAAATTACAATCCATACTAAGAAACTGGAAGATATGGCCAAGTCAAAGGAAGAAATTAAGCCTACAGATGATTTAAAGGAGTTGAGACAACTAATTATAAATGTTCAAACAAATCTCCTTAATAAATTCAAGGAGATGGCTAAAGAGATTAAGGACATCAAGAAGACACTGAGTGAGCACAAAGAAGAATTTGAATGCATGCACAGAAAAAGAGAAGATCTTATCAGAGTGAAAGTCACAATAAATGAAATTAAAAATACATTGGAAGCATATAACAGCATATTTGAAGAAGCAGAAGAAAGGATCAGTGAGATTGAAGACAGGACCTCTGAAAGTGAACACACAAAAGAACAAATAAAGAAAAGATTGGAAAAACTTGAACAAGGTCTCAAGGAACAAATTGAAGGCAAGAGACATGCAAGCATACATGTTATGGGTGTCCCAGAAGGAGAGGAGAAGGGAAAACAGGCAGAAGGAATATTGGGGAATTAATAGAAAAAAATTCCCAACCCTATTGAAGGGCACAGATATCCATTTCCAAGAAACACCCTGTACTCCCATTCAAATAAATCTGAGTAGAGCTATTCCTAGACACAGAATGTCAAATGCCATAGATAAAGAGAAAATCCAAAAAGCAGCAAGAGAAAAGAGACTCATCACATACAACATATGCCCCATAAGATTAAGTGCTGATTTCTCATCAGAAATCATGGAGGCAAGAAGGCAGTAAATGATATATGTAAAATACTGCCAAAGAAAAACTGCCAGCCAAGAATCTTATATACTACAAAATTGACTTTCAAAAATGAGTGCAAGTTTAGAATATTCACAGATAAACAAACTGTAAAAGTTTGTAACCAAGAGACCAGCTTTGCAGGTAATAATAAAGGGAGTACTACAGCCTGAAAAGACAGTAGAGAGAGGCTTGGAAGAGTGCCTAGAAATAAAGATTATTTCAGTACAAGTAGCTAAAAGTGCTAGAGGTTCTAGCTAGAGCATTCAAGCAAGAAAAAGAAATAAAAGGTGTAGAAATTTATAAGAAAGTAGTAAAATGTTCTCTATTCATAGATGTTATGATTCTATAACTAGAAAATCCTGAAAAATCTACAAAAAAGTTACTAGAGCTAATAAATGATTCAGCAGAGTGGTAGGATACAAGATTAATATGGAAAAATCAGTGCGTTTCTAGGCACTAGTAATGAACAATTTGAGGAGGAAGTCAGAGAAAAAATTTCCATTTACATTAGCAACAAAAAGAATCAAATATATAGGAATATACTTAACCAAGGACATAAAACAGTTGTATTTAGAAAATTACAATGCATTGTTAAAAGAAACCAAGGAAGATGTAAATAAATGGAAGAACATTTCATGTTCATTGATGGGTAGACTAAATATTGTTAAGATGTCAATTCTACCCAAAACTGATAAACATATTCAATCCAATCCCAATAAAAATTCCAACAATGCTTTTTAATAAATGGAAACCCCAATTATGAAATTTACTTGGAAGGGTAGCAGACTCTGAATAGCCAGAAACATCTTAAAAAGGAAGAAAGACTTTCACTTTTAGACTTTAAATCATATTACCTAGCTACAGTCATAAAAACAGCATGGTACTGGCATAAATATAGACACATAGACCAATGGAACATAATTGATGGTTCGGAAAGAGAGCCTCTCATCTATAGTCAAGTGATTTTTGACAAGGCTGTCAAACTCACCCAGCTGTGGCAGAACAGTCTGTTCAACAAATGGCGCTGGGAGAATTGGATATCCATATCCAAAAGAATAAAAGAGGACCACTGTTTTAGTCAGCCACAGGGGTGCTTTTGGAAATATACCAAAGATTGGTCGGTCTTTATAAAGGGTATTTACTTGGGGTAGAAGCTTACAGTTACCAGGCCACAAGCATAAGTTTCTTCTCATACCAAAGTCGACGTGTTGGAGCAAGACAGCTGACAATGTCTGCCAGGGCTCCAGGCCTTTGGGTTCCTCTCCTGCCGGGGCTGTGTATCTCTCTGGGCTTAGCTTCTGCTTCCTCCACAAGTTCAGCTGTAAACCATGAGGCTCTCTACGCTCTGTTTCTCTCCACAAGGCCAGCTGTAGACTATCCGGCGATCGGCTCACTCCAACATCAGAACTGCTTCTCAAATCTGCTTCTCCAAATCTCTGCAACTCAAATCTGCTGCCTAGCCTT
>PVKH010005521.1:9467-22102 GCA_004027955.1 Chaetophractus vellerosus | reverse complement strand
GGACGAGCTGGGAAATTCTCTCCGAATGTTGAAATCAGTTCCCTTTTACAAGCAGTCAACTGAATGGATAACAGCGTCATCCATTCTTCATCCAATCTTGCTGATTGATGCAGATGCAATTAGCCCCAGGCTTGCTGGACCCAACAGCTGGGCACAATTACCTGGCCGAGTTGACACATTAGCCTAGCCATCACACATAGTTATACTCTTGAGGTCACAAGTTTCTGCCATGCAGATAAGAAAACTGAAATATGCTTTGCCCAAGGTCATGCTGCTAGTCCTTGAATTACTTGTTTCTCTGATTCACTGCCTGGCTTTACAAAGAGAATCTCTAACTCTCACAATGACATGAAGGTGGAACCATAAACCTGACTATTCTGGGCAAAACAGGTAATACAGTAGAACAAGTAATACAGAGTTTAGGCATTATACTAAATCGACTCCTCAGAGCGGTATTCCCTGATAATCCACTCTAAAGTTCTTCCTATTGCTCTCTCTTATTACATCTTTTTTTTTTTTTTCATTGCACTTAATACAGTTTGTTTCTACATTTTGGTGTCTTAATATCTTCCTTCCCACCTGACTTTAAATACCTTATCTGTTTTGTTAACCTCCAACAAACACAGAAAAGTGACTGCAACACAGTAGATGTTAATTATTATTTCCAAACAGTTTTTCAACCCAGTCCCTGGCACTGAATTCCTATTCGTGCCGCTGATAACTTACTTCAATCTTTATTACAAAGCAGAAAATAGTTATCTACAAACTGACTAGCACTGATTTCTTTCTAGAAGGTATGATGGGAAAAGGACTAAAGATCACTATTGTTATTTTTCATAATGGCTTCCATTTACTGAGTGACTACTAGTTGCCAAACACTCAACAGAGGGAATTCTATTTATTATTTTTAGTCTTAAAATAACCTTTGAAATGAGCATTATAATTCTTATTTTACACATGCAGGAAACCTATTCTTATAGAAGATTAGTGCTTAACTTGTTCAAAGTCACAGAACTTATAAGTAGCAGAACTGAGATCAATATCCAGGTCTCTATGACCCCAGAGCTCACATTGTACAATATTGCTTTCACTTGTACTTTTTCTGAAATACTTTCTATATAAATAGTATTATAAGCCCAAAAAGCAGAACCGTAAAAACACCCAACCTGAAAATGGCAAGTAATCTAATAAATGGTAGGCTCTTATTTAGCTTACCTCCATTGTAAATATTTCACTTGAAGATATCAAAATACAATCTAAATAGCACATTGTAATAAACTCATCCTGTATGTAGGTATGTATGTACACACACACACACACACACACACACACTTGTTTGGAAATTATCACATAACTAAGGAATATGTAAACTAAAGTTCAAGATAAGCCAGCAACTGATGAAATTACAGCTCTGAATAACAACCCCTTTTTATTTAAAATATAATTCATTCTGGGCTGCCAATCCAATTTAAATTAGTCAACAGTAGTCTTACCAGTCTAAACTGAGCCAAAATACACTTACCTAACTTAATCTTCTACTTAGGTAAGTCCTCCCAGCTTACCTATCCAAATGTTATATTTTACTTTTTCTTACCATTCACCTATCTTCTTCACTTCATTAGCCATGTTAAAATGTTAAAAAAAAAAAAGAAAGAAAAAGCAAAAATACATTTCTACTAAACAGATGATACAGCCATGCAGAGGACAGTCATGGAGTCATTTTTAAATCACATTTTCAAAGAATATTTATGGCACAGGAAAAGCACAAAATAATGTTATGAACAATACATAAAGTGAACATAAAATTTGATGATTTTGCTAGCATGCTTATATATCTATTAACCTATGGGTTCTGTGTGTCTGATTAAAGAGGGAAAACAAACTATTGAGAGAAAATACAGCAAAATGTTATCTCTAGGTCATGGACATATAGATAGCTATTTCCTTTTTATACTTTCCTGCAATGAGTCTTTACTACTTTTTTTCCCATTTCTTTTTTTTAATATTTCTTTTTTTAAATTATATATATATATATATATATATTTTTTAGGATACATTGATTACATAAATGTTACACAGAAATTTTAGGAGTACCCATATGCCACCCTCCCACACCTCCCACAACCTCCCACATATATATCCTTCATCAGTGTGGCACAATGCATGTGATAGATATATACATTTTGGAGCTTTGCCATCAAGCATGGATCACAGTTCAGAGTGTAGACCACCCTCTCTCCCATACAGTTCTGTATGATTTTACTACTTCTATAATCAGAAAAAAATACTATTTTATGTAAGAAAATATATTCCTCCTATTATTGTGAAGCAATTCTATATAATAGCACAACATTAAAATAAAATCTTAACCTTGGGAATATTTTTAAATAATCTATTTAATCCAACATGTCATAGATTTTGTTCAGCATTAAAGAAAGAAAAAAGCTGCCAATTAAACGACACTAGGTAACATTATGCTTTCTTAGCGCATAGTAATACATATCCCAAGTTCAGTGATATTAAAATATTTTGGGAAAAAAAACATGTGTTCCTCAATCAATCATTTGCAAATTGCTATCCTTTGACTAGTTTTGGTGCTTTGGATTCTCATATTAACAATAAAATAAAAGGGAGCTGAGATGGCACAAGAGATTAGGCAGCCTCTCTCCACTTCAGAAGGTCTTGAGTGAATGAATAAATAAATCTTAAAGTAATTTAAAAAAATAAATAAATCTTAAATAAAGCAGTAAAATAAAGAGAACAAATCACCTGTAAGGACTTCAACAGCTCTGAAATTATGTGATTTCTTATCAGAAATACCTACTACATTTATATCTCACTTTACAACTTTCAAAGCACATTTTAAAGATATCTAATTTAGCAATCGTTCCTCTTGGTTATCCACTTTATATACAGTCTTCACAGCTAGCTTGAAGATAGAAACCACTTCTTTAGAATCCCAGCACCTAACATAGTGCCAACAAATAAAGGAACCCAGTAGATATGATCTGAATTGCTGTGCATTCCTAAATGGACAATAGGGCAGGTACTTTTCTATATTTTGTAAGTGATGAAATCATAGAGTAAGATGAATGGATTTTCCCAACGTTCTTCAATTACATTGGATACCCATAAAAACAACATTTTATGTTAAATGGGACAAAACAGAAAGGGAAAAATCAGATTAATGTAGTCAGGCTTATACTAGTCAAAAGGAGAAGATAAAACCTGACCAGAAGATAAGAGGGAGGAAAATAAAACATTTGTAGTAGAGACTGTTAGTTGTCAACCCTGTCATCCCCTGCACCTTTCCTTAGTAGTAGACTCCTGATTTTTACTTGGGCACATGACTGCCCAGAATAAATAAATTTGCAGGTAGGTGTGGCCACAGTGCTAGGTTTTAAACAATGAGACTTGTCTGTCCAACAGTGTGCCAATAAATCAGACAGATCAGCTCTATCTAAAAACTTTTTTAGAAAGGATTACTTGAATAAGTGATAGTCTAGGAAGAGAAGCCATCATCTGATTATAACTCATTACAGTTTGCTCAGCCAATGGTTGGGCAATAGCAAAAAGTATTGAAATTCTATAGAAGTAAATGGAATATGCTGCAACAAATAAGTCTTTTTAAGAAGTAGAAGTGGGAAGTAATCTTTTTATCCCTTCATTTTCACATTAACCATAACACTTCCTCTATAAAATTATATACATTAATAAAATTTATACAAATCTTGATAGTAAAGTCACTACCTTTTCCCAGAAAGTTTCTCCATATATTCACTTTTTCTGGAAACTGACCTCAGAGGTAAGGACAGGCAACCAGTAGTCAGGCCAGGTGGTACTAAATGGACCCATGCTACTGGCAAAAACCAAGTGACTCCAGTTCTCTCTCTCATAAATCTGAACTTCTAGGCTTTGAAACAGAGTGACTGGAAATCTTATTAAATGAAATATCCAGGCAGATATTTTCTGAACTCTTGATACTAAATTCCCATTTTTATCCTTCTAAAGCTCAAGTGTTCCACTTCTCCAAGGATACATAAATATCTTTCAAAAACATTCCTTTATGTTTAAGAAAACCAAAGAAGATATGTTATTTATAACTAAAAGAATCAGTTTAACTAACACTAAATTAAAACAAAGCTAACTACCTATTAATAAAAGTTGGATGAGATTTAATCATTTTAATAATCTTTGGACTGTTCAAAAATCTTTTAAACTCTTGTTACAACATAGCTGTAATGATTTCAAACGGTCATGACTCAGGATTACACAATTCTGTATGACCCAACTAATTCCAGATTAAAAAGTAAACACTTAAAATTCTTTATGACAGCATTTTAGACCTGGAAGTAACCTTAACAGATTCAGTCAATTTCAAACCACTAATATCACCACCCACTTCACTCTTCTTACTCCTTACATTAAGGGCTTGTTCTCAGCACTTGACAACCTTCTTCACACCTTTCCTTAATATAAGCTATCCTATCTACAAACCTAAACTTTCATGGAGAGTTCTTTGTAGGGTTGCCAGATTCAGCAAATGAAAATACAGGATGCCCAGTTAAATTTGAATCTCAGGTAATGAGTAATTTATTTAGTCCAAATACATCTCAAATATTTCATGAAGACTGAAAAATTATTTTTTGTTTATCTGAAATTTAAATCTAACTAGGCATCTATTATCTTCTCTGACAACTTTAGTTCTGTGGAGCTCAAAGAGTGCCCAATAACATTTAAAGTCTACCCAGGGGCCGTCTGTATAGCCCAGTGGATAGGGCGCCAGTACACCACATGGGAGGTCCCGGGTTCGGTTCCCGGGGACCTCTCCAAGCGGGCAGACCGCCTGAGAAGGCAAAGCCACCGTGGGCAGGGCAGAACCGCTGTGGGCAGGGCAAAAAGCTGCCACGGGCAGGGCAAAGCCACCACCGGTAGGGCAAAAGCTGCCATGGGCAGGGCGAGTCTCCTGTGAATGGAGCAAAGCCACTCGCAAACGGAGCAAAAGCCGGCTGGGAACGGAAGCAGACCCGCCAACAAGCGGGGCAAGCTGCCTGCACAGTGAGCTGACTCAGCACGTCGCCGCAGCAGGGGAAGACAAAGCAGACATAGAAGAACACCAAAAATGAACACACAGCAAGAGCAAGCAGAAAAGGGGAAGGGTATGTAACAAACAAACAAAAAAAAGTCTACTCATATTCCTTTTACAATAGGAAACAGAATTAGGAGCAAGTCTAAGATAGCTATACAATTATAATACAGACTGTTAGAGCTGAGGTAGACCCTGGAGCTAGCTGCTCCAGTGCTATCACATTAAAGATTAGGGGAGCCTACCCAATGGAGATGAGTGGCAACTGCGGTGAGCAGGTCACCAAGTTACAAATGACTAGAAAGATTCCCGGTTTTCATTTGTTTTAAAAAATATAACACACAAGAGAAAAAAAGATTAGTCTGTGAATTTACAAGCAAACTTCATGGCTCTGAACAATGTTCAAATACCAGGTAATTCAACAGGCATTTTACATTAGAAAATGTCAACAAATAAAGCCAAATTTTTTTTAAAAAATGTGACCAGTTAGAGGCCATTCTTATAAATGTGATCATTTAAGTAAATTAAATTATGTATATAATAAGGCACCTAGTAAAAGACCTGGCCCATAATAGTACTTCTTCTTTTTTTTTTTTTAAAGATTTATTTATTTTATTACATATCTCCCCTCCCCCCCACTGCGGGGACGCGCCGAGACTGGTCACTGCGCAGGCGCGGCTTTCCCCGCTTGTGAGCGGCTTCTGCTTCCATTCACGGCCAGCTTTCAGTTCACGGGTGGCTGGCTGTGCTCCATTCACGGGCGACCTGCCCTGCCCGTGGCGGCTTTTGCCTGTCCGTGGCAGCTTCTTGCCCTGCCCACGGCGGCTCTGGCTTGCCATTCTCAAGGCGGTCTGCCCGCTAGGAGAGGTCCCCAGGAACCGAACCCGGGGCCTCCCATGTGGTATGCCGACGCCCTATCCACTGGGCTATCCAGCCGGCCCCCATAATAGTACTACTAAACATAGTTCCCTTCTCCTCCCTATCCTTCTGAGTACAGTTTAGAATACAAAAATATTACAAGAGATTCATATCTGGTCTCACTGTTTCCAAAAGTTTGAACTTTGACATCAGAATCATATTCCTAATATATTTTTCTCAAAAATATTCCAGTGAATAAACAAAGGCAAAATGTTCAATCTCAGTAAATGTCAAATAATTCCCAAAACACTTCTAAGTCAAATCACTTATAAGTTCAAATGAAATTTGGTGATTATTACAAACAAACCACTTTCTAATAAACATAGTATATAAACTAAGGTATAAACTAAGAATTTAAGAGTAAAATTTCAAGCTGGAGTGTTTAGAAAACAGCAGAAACAGCAGCATTTGAGTAGAATTTGAAGACTATATTTTGATTGGTGAACACAGGAAATTAAAGGAGATTTCAGGGAGTGAGAACTGCGTGAACAAGGGCAAGGAGATGGGGAAAAATGCTTTACAGTCTAACCCCAATTTTCCAACCTTATCTTCCTTTCCATTAGGCCCCAATAGGGGCACAGACTCCAACCAAGTGCCCTTTCCAAGACACAGGGTAACTTTTCTACATCCGCACCTTTGTTCTAGTCATTTCCTCCCTTAGCAGCAGGGAACAAATCTTGCACAATTCTGCAGCCCTCAGTTCACTTGCATAATACAGTGTTATTAAGCAAATAATAATAGCTAAACAAATGTCTACTTTTCACTCAGTTTATTAACCCTTACTTCATTTCTTTGTTTCTCTTTCTAATCCTCTTAACAAACAAAACTAAAGAATTGAAAAATTTTATTGACTGATTAATATGCAAAGCAAATAAGTGGAATGATCTCTCAAAAACAAAACTTTTACACTTAGATCCTTAAAATATTTCCCCCTTTCTACCCACTCAACTCACCATGCCTCCCCACCCACCCTTTGGATTTGTGATTCTGCATAGAAAAATCTTCACCTCCCATTTAAAATTTTTTAAATACAAAGCAATGATGGCATGGACAGATTAACCTTTAACCATTTGAAACCCTTCCCTCATAAATAGAACACAAAAAGGTTTTCTGTACTTGCTGGAGAAGAAGCAAAGAAGGTAGAAGGAATGGTAGACAAACCCAGGTGTGGTGCCTAGCTAAAGATTAAGAAGGGCCAGAAACAACTAGTAAACTGTAAAAACAAAATCCTTTATTTTAATCACAAAGCACACACAAAACAATGGACCCTTAAAAATACCATATATGCCTGTATATTAAATAAAATATTCTTTTCTTGGCCAAAATTATAAGTTGTTCTTCAGATCAGTGGAAGCTGCCTAATAATCAAGTCTATAAATGGTCTCTCATAATAGACCAACAAAGTATTAACTTGAAAACAAATTCACCAGAAAGTATCTAAATCAGTGTAGTTTGAATGGCTTACACAGTTAACTTAATAAAATCACTAAAAAGATAAAATAAAATTTAGCAAACTTTGAACTAGGAATCTGGAGTCAAAGTTAGAAGTATAATAAATATACCTTTTGAATTCCACTTATGGTATATTAGGTTGTATGCCCCAGAAGAGGCATGTTCTTAATTTTGGTCTGTACTCCTATGGGTATGAACCCATTATAAATAAGATCTGGAAGATGCTTTTTTTCCAGTTAAGGTATGGCCCAAATGAATGACGGTGGGTCTTAATCCAATTTCTGGAGACCTTATAAAGAGAAAGCCATAGGAAGGAGCCAAAAGCAGGAAGTCAACAGGATTCCAGAAGAGAAAGAGGAGGACATCACCATGTGATGGGAAAGCCAAGAACCACAAGGATTGCTGGCCAGTCAGAATGCTACAGCCCCAGGAGGAAGCAAGCCTCCAAGCCTCTGAAACTGTGAGACATAAATTTCTGTTGTTTAAAAAAAACCCATTGTGTGGTATTTGTCACAGCAGCCTGTCAAACTAAGACATCACTTTTAAAAAGCAATACAAACAGTGATTATACTGTACAAACCACAAATATACATAAAGGACAGATGAAAAAAAACTAATATTAAGCAAATGGGTAGGTGATGGTAATGAAATTTTAGTGACATCATCCTCCCTGGATTTGAAAAGTGCTCTGTCTCCAACAAATTAGATGAAAGTGAAAATGATATGTTCTAGGTCTTGAAAGATGTCTGAAAAACTAGCTCTGAAAATAACAAACACACTGATATCAAAGTGCATGTAAATAATCTGTAATACATTTACTTAGAAAATGTGGTTAGAAAAAACAAATACTTGTAAAGTAAAATTACTCTATATAAATGCATATATGCTTGCATGTATAAGTCAGTAAGTTAGTAAATAAAACGGGAATTGCATCTATATTACAGCATGGTTATATATTCAAGTTGGCTAGTAAATTCTGGAAGTGACTATCTCATTGGGAAAATTAGGGGAGAGATTGCTTTCAATTGGAAGTCATTCAGGCACATAGTATTACACATTAAAAAAACAAAACAAAACAGTGTTCTTTGTCCTCCAGAATATCCTGAGGTGATGGTTAATTCTGACATATAGAATTGATTTCCCCACATGAAATTACTTCTTACTGTTATGTCTTTTGAGTTCCTATTTCTTCTATTTCCCTGTAAGGGAATATGCTTCTATATTCATATTCAACATGTATTGGAGTCTATTATTTACTTATGTAACATGATAGAATATTTCATAAAACACTCATTCGGATTTTCAACTACACAATTAATTTTTTAGTATTTTATCTTGAAATAATTTCAACCTAAAGGAAAGTAGTAAATATAATACCTGAATAATACACAGAATTCCAACATACTTCCAACCCAGATATCCAGAATTACCAGTTATTAACATTTGCCATATCTACCTACCAGTCGTCTAAACATTTGAGAGTAAGTTGCATACATCATGCTCTTCTAACACATCTATGTATATTGCTTCGGAACAAGAATCAATTATCAGCTTTCAATATAATTCATGGTAAGCCCCAGAAGATGATAATGGTGAATGGAATAGAAGAGAAAAAGGCAATCTGGGTTCTTATGTAAGAAGACAAGGTGGCTGTAGTGTTTTGGAGTTATGTACCCCAGAAAAACATGTTCTTAAACTTAATCCATTCCTGTGTGTATGATCCCATTGTAAGTAGGAATTTTAATGAAGCTATTTCATTTAAGGTATGGCCAAACTCAATCAGAATAGGTCTTAATCCTATTACTAGTGTCCTTAATAAGCAGAATGAAATTCAGACAGAGAGAAAGCCACAGAGGGAGCAGCCAGAATGTAGACATCAATGGAACCTGGAAAAAAGAGAGAGGCCAGGAGAGGCCATGTGCATTGTCACATGATAGAGGAGCCCAGGATCAAAGATCACTGGCAGCCAGCTCCAGAATGCCAGTCTTTGGGAAGAAGGCATCACCTTGATGATGACTCGATTTGGACATTTCCTAGACTAAAACCGTGAACTAATAAATTGACATTGTTTAAGTCCTGCTATTGTATGGTATTTGCTTGAGCAGCCAAGGAAACTAAAAGAGTAGCAGACCTTGTTTTCCTTGTACCACAGCATGATAATGTCAACTGATAAGAAATTTTAATAGTTCTTTAAGCAATTTCTCACTAAAATTTTTCTAAGCAAAACTCTTACCCTAAAACTTTATATTTTTTTCCCTAGGAGAGGGAGTTACTTACCTCTGCCTCTGCTCTCAACTGTATCTTCTTTGATATCAATGGTTTTATGTCAAGCTGACCTACGGGAGGAAAAAACTGTGACATTAAAATTGATGGATACAGGTACCAAGCAACAGTATTTAAATTAAGAACATGAAAATCAAGCAAGCAAATACAAGGACAACTATGTAAACTATGGTACAACCACAAAAAATTATACAACTATTAAAATGAAGCATAGGTAATATAAATAGAATATTATAAAAAATATTAGGTAGAAAGTAAAGATACTATATGTACGTACACATAGTAATTACACTATATTAATGATGCAATGGTACAGATCCTTCCATTTCTAACAATATGGGAAATTTGAATCCCTGAATGGATCCTCCAAATGAGGCTATTAAATTGTAATAAAATATTTAAAACTTTTAAAAAGTCCAAACTTATTGCTAAGCTGGTACAAATTCAAAGAGGAAGAAAAATCACACACACACACACACACACACACACACACACACACACACCAGAAAAGATAAAGAAGCAAGAATCCTAGGGAACCTGCAATAAACTTAAAGATCTCTTTAACATTTTGTACAATTTCCATATAGTCTATTCATTAAGTAATCTTTTTACAGTTGCTTCAGGCCTGAACCCGACCGTTCAGAAAGCTTCAAATTATAGAAACAATACTGCTGTACACGAGTGACCGATTATGCTTTCTTTGACCTACATTCTTTATTCTGCGGTGAAGTTGAGGCTTATAAGTCAAAAGAAAGGAACTAACTTACAATCCACCAGTTTATACAAAATTCACAGTATCTATGACTTTTTTAAACTAAGATCTGTTAAAAAGAAATCTGTTTCAACAGATGACAGTGTACAATACCATATGGTGAAAATGAATTCAGACTTATTAAATGAAGAACTTGTTAAATCCTCTTAGTGTCTATGCACCCTGACAGCAAGATATTTATAAAAGCTAAACAAGAAAGTCTAGGGCCTTCCCAAAATAGGAAGTCTAACATAATACCACCACATAAAACTGAGAATCCATAATGCTACATCATCAGTATACAAGATAGAAACTCACAACAGAAGGGAAAAGCAAAGAAGTGTGTCTGTCTCTACTTTGATGCCACGTAGAAGGAAAAAAAAATTTCCCTGAAAATTCATAACCCTAAGTCAAGCAGAGTTGACAATCTAAATTCATCTATCTATATGGTCTGTAACACCTCAAGAAGTGAAATTAATTTAAAGTAATTCCAATTTGTTTGTGTCCCCAGATTACTGGCAGGTACAAATATACTTCCTTCCTGGAAGATCACCATAACAACCAAGGCCTTGAAGAATTCTAACAGATAAAGTTCCATGAAAAAGGAAAGTTCATAGTCAAAACTCATTAAACACACAAGGAAACTAGACAGGATAAATGACAAACAACAGAAATAAGAACCAAGGGAACTAGATATGTTAACCACAGAAACTAAAATTATCAGTTGGAGGATACAAAATAAGAATATATGTGTTAAAGAAAATACAAGTCAAACTTGAAAACACAGGCAGGAACAAGAAACTAAATAACCAAGCGGATCTGAAAAAGGATCAAATATATTTTAGAAATGAAAAATATAAACAACTGAAAAAAACATGAGTGGATTAAACAGCAGAATAAAAATGCCTGAAGAGACTACGAGTAAATGGGAATAGAGATCAAGAGAAATTATACAGCAGTCAGCCAAGAGAACTAGTAATGGAAAATATTAGAGGCTAAGACAAGGAAGAGGTCCAATCAAATAGCCGACTGGATGTAGGTACCAACCAGGGCTACACTAAAGACAGATGGTGACAGTTCTATAACATGTTTTTTGACTAGGAATTTCTGCAGTCTATTTGGAGGAAGTCATTATGTTAGATAGCTTCAAGATGATACTTTATGAATGATCATGACAACACAAAAGGTCCCTGAAAAAAGTCTCAGAAACCAGATATAGACAACATGTCAAGAATAATGAAAAATGCCATACCTTGTTTCAATTTACTATTTTCCTAGGTAGGGGCAGTTCTAGTGGCTTCCACTTGGCCTTTGCTACCAATAATAACCCTCACTCCACAAGTCAGGGATCCAATGTGAGGATTCTTCAAGTTACTGAGTATGTCTATTCCAATTATGCATTCTGGAACTGGGGAAATAACCACAGAATGGGTCTGGGGACCTACTGGTCCCCCTGTGAGAATGACCTGAGCTAAAACTCCATCAATCACATGACCCTCAGAAGCCCCTACACTGACTGGTAGACCACGGTGACGTTTTGGGTCTCCTGGAATCAATGTCACTTCTGAGCCAGTGTCTAATAATCCCCGAAATGTCTGATCATTTCCTTTTCCCCAATGCACAGTTACTATAGTAAAAGGCCATAGTTCTCCTTGGGGAAAGGTGGGAGGAAGATTAATATTATACATTTTTGGCAGTTTAACAGGATCCTTCCCAAAAGGGACCTGGCCTTCTCCTTATTCATTGGGCTCTGGGTCTGTAAACTGTCTCAAGTCTGGAAATTGATTAAGGGGCCATGATTCTCTGCATCTCTAATTTGAGTTAGGGTTTTGTTCACTCGACCTGGAACTCTACTGCTTGTACAGATCAAGAAGAAATTTAGTAGACTACCCATGTATTTCACTTCTAGGTACCCCATGATCTATTAGCCAATGCCATAACTCTACGCGACTCAGACTAGTTTGTGTGCTGCTTTGAATCTGCCTTTCATTTCAGTAGCCACACCCAACTTGTCTTTGGCGATTAGCTGCCTATACTTGGGATTTACCGGACCAAGATCCAATCATCCCCACAATGTTTAAGGATTCTAATTCCATTACAGCCCTCCCTACAGTAATATTTGGACTACAGAGAAGAGCAACCACA
>PVKH010005520.1:0-22005 GCA_004027955.1 Chaetophractus vellerosus | reverse complement strand
AAATATATTTCAATGTTCTGAAATTCTCCGAGGAGTCTCAATTTCTTCTCCTAAAGAACTTAAACAATAATATTTGTATTATTGAGTTTTGTGTTGATTAAATGAAAAATGTATAGATTTTAAAGTGATCCTTGTAGTTCTTCTTACAGAGAAGGTAGATAATAAGTTATAAATAATTTTTCACCATCCTCATTCATTATACTTTTATATATTTTATTATTATATTATCTAATTTAATTATAATTGGCTTTTTACATATCCATCACCCTTTTAACACTGTCCTATTAACTTTCCACTTCTAGCTATAGTACTGTGATGGGAACAAAGTTTATGTTCAATGTATACTGGATGAATGCATGAATGAATAAATTTCAGGAGGTAATAGTGGAATGGAGTCATGTGCCTCTCATGAAAACCCAATATTTCCTTTTGCTTTAAAATATGATCTAATTTCCAATGTTTTTCAATATTTACTATATGGACATTTGTACCAGTATTTTAATACAGAAGTACTCCTTTTAGAAAAAGCTTAACTGCTTATTCTACAACTTACTTCCTTCATAAAGACAAAAGAAAAGAAGCTACTTTGAGTGAATGATAGCTTAGGTGTAGATCTCTGCAGGGCAAATAATAGCAGCAATCAGTCACTACCTTCACTCCAAATCCTAAAGAAAGTATCCCCAAATCCTGTCAACCTATACTCAACAAGATGACCACATTACCATTGAAGGATAGGACACTATTCAGGAAAAGATCTAAATGTAGTTTACTGTGCTCTAGTCCTTATTGCTTAGGGAGATTTTTTTATTAATACTTATTTAGTACAAATCTGTAATCAGATATATATACGTGTGTGTGTGTGTGTGTGTGTGTGTATTCTCTTTAGGAAATGTAGGATGGCAAAGGTATGATCTAGAATTGTTTTTCCCCATTTGGTTCATTTTATTTTACACCTGCAGTAATGTTTGGGTCTAGAAATTTTTGATTTGTGGCAGCAGATATCAAGCACCTAAAGGTCAAGAGAAATAAGAATGAAAGGAAACAGATGAGTAGTAGTAGATTTATGATATGCATTTATATTATTCATAAAGAAATGCATCTTCCTAGTTAAAAAATGTTGTAGACTCTGATACTATATTTAATAGGGAGAATCTTTAATTAATATTCTGTGTTTCTAAGGGAAATAATTAAAAGGTTATTTTTTCCAAAGCACAGAGAGAGTTGATAATGCTAAATTACCAATTTAAAATTGAATTTTCATAAGCAAAAAAAGAATACAGAAAAAAATGAGTCTTAAAAATGTTTATGTAATTTTGAATCTGTCTAAAGGGTCATGATAAGGCATAATTAATTAAGGAAAATGCTTAACTATGTGCTTTAGACAACTTTTAAACCACATATGAACTGAACTTTTGCATCTCAGTTCATATCCGTATTCTAATACATAAATGATAACCACACAGTAGACTTATCTTCCTATTACCTGCTACAGTGACCACTGAGACAAGGAATAAAATTATCACCAATTTAAAGGAAGATGAATCAGTTACAACGGAAGTGCATTATTTTCTTTTCTCATTTGACAATAAATCTGAAGCTGAGGAGAGTAAGAGGTATGAATTTTATGATGGCTAATTCTGAGATAAAAGGTGGGCGAAAAGAGACTATTACAAGAGTCAGAAAATATTGCTAATGTGTTTCTGTTTGTCATTCCAAAAATGCAGCAAACAATGGGCAGTGAGATGTAATTATATTAATGAGGGAAACATTCCTTCTATTTGAAAAAAAATTCAAATAATATTACTAGAATGAATCCTTCCTTATTAGTCTTTCATTTACGTAAGCAAAACAAATTCCCAGTTCTGAAGATCATATGTCTTGAGGTACACAAGTTTTGCTCTTTCACTCCTAAGTGGCTTACTGCCAGTAGAAAGCCCACAGCTGCTACTGGCATTTATTTTAATATGTTCCCGTGTCTGTTCCTTCTCTTCTGCAATCTGATGACTCAAACTTTAGGAAGATGGAAAGATCAAATTAGCCTGCTCACTTTTGTATGCCTGGAATCTTGATCTCCTTGCATAACATTTCAAAGAAGATAATTCCTAAAAGTGGAAAAGGTGAAGGGAAAGAGAATAGCTCCCTTGGCATATCTCTATCAGAGCATGTGAGGCATTATTTTGAAATTTGCTAAATATTTGTCTGTCTCCCTCACTAAACCATGAGCTCTATTAGAGATTGTGTCTTGTAGTGATGATGTATTTTTAGACAGGAATGCTAGAGTTAACCAAGCTGACAGATTTCATTCCATATAGGCTTGTTCTGTAAAAACTTTGTTTTTTAGGTTTTGGTCAGATTAGCTGAGAAATTGGCTGCATCAATGCAGTGGGACAGAAAATAATGTGTGAGTGCATGTGTGTAAGAATGTGTAAGACTTTTCTTATAGGGTTCAGAACCATGTAATGGATCAAAGATCAGGCAGGGCATATGTGGTAACAAGACCAGATCTTTTCTAAAGTAAATGGATAACTGCAAAGAGACAAATTCTTAGTCTGTCTTCTCCATTATCAAGAGCCTACAGTGTGTGTGAGTATGCACACGTGTGCGTGCACAAGAGTGTGTGTGCTTGTGCTCTTGAAGTGGGAACACATGCTGAGTAGTACTTTTGCTCTGTATGTTTTATTTTTAGCACTTAATTTAGTAGAAATAAGATATTTTAGAAATAAGATATTTAAAACTTTCAATTTTAGTGGAGGACATAATTTCTTAATTCTATTTTTTCCGTGAATGTGGAATATTATCTGTCTAAAATATTATCTGATCACATAAGAAAACTAAAACCTATTTCTAATTAACTAATGCAAGAAAACTTCTGTTTTATTTCCTCTGCTCTGTATCCCTATTATTTATATTATTCAGAAAGCAAATATTTCATTTGGGATGGAATAATTGCTAAAAAGCTTCTGCAATTACTTTATAGTATTAAATATTATGCTTTATAGTATATAAGGGGATTTTTAAAGACTAGTTTATTATTTGCCTCAATTGCTACAACAAATATTCACAAAACATTTTGCAACATTCTGGCACCTGCACTAGGCTTTGACTTATGAATATGCTAATGAGACTGCATCCAGAACTGGCAAAAGTTCAGGATTCACACACAATTACGGTTCTGGCATCCCTCAGTGCTATGATACCAAGGCTGACAAGCAATATTTAGGTTAATTAATCCGTTATATAGCTTTTCTCCATTTGGAAAGTAGAACACTTTTACTATTACATCTATTTAGAATCAAAATATTTTACTTATTGCAATGGCAATTCCACTAATACTGTTTGAAAACTTTACATAGATTTTAACCATTACTTTGTACTGTTAATGCTGCTAAGTCCTGAGAGGTTTTATTCTCTACAAAACTATTTTCTAAATAATGCCTGGGGTGATTTTATTCCTTCTTTCAAAGCAACATTGGACAACAGAATCTGTTTCCTCAAAAATTTCCAGAAAATATACCCATTATTTTATCTAAAGGATGGTAACATGACTTTCTTAAGCTGCAAGAAGCTCAGTTTACAAAGCTTTGTTTTCCTCCAATATTATAGCAAGGCCACAGAGTTTCAACTTCTCCTGAACAGAAAGTCTTCTTGTAAATCACTTGTGTATTTGCTCAGTGTGGGAATTTTTTGGCAAATGTAAAAGTACACAAATATTGAAAAGTTTATCAAATGCATTACCTCTATTTCATAATTGAATTAAGATAGATCAACAAAAGCAAAGTTGGTACAAAATAAAAACGAATGTTCAGAACCAAATCATATTGCATCCACAGCTTCATACTCTACTGTGATTAGAGTTGCCTTGCATGTCCAACCATTCTTTCTTTTTGCTTTGTCTTGTTTTGTCTTGTTTTGTTGTTCATAAAGTACCAAATATTTATCCTTTACCTTAATTATTTCTCTATTCATCTCTGAAAAATCATTGTCCACCCCATACACAAAATCAAACATAGTAGCAGCTCAGATGAATTTCGTGTTTCATTTTAATACTCAGAATTACCACATTAAGCCTAGTAACTCTTATATTTTATTTTTTCATTCAGACATAACTAATAATACCATCAACTCTCATAAGAAATAGTGGCTTCCACAACAGTGACTTTCATGGGAGTCATTTTTTCAATAATCAAATGTATAAAAAAAGAAATTAACAATTTGTTATTTAAGAAAAATACCTCCACAAGAAAAGAGGCATTCCTTGCAATACAAAACTTGTTCCATGGCTTAAAATATTTTAGGTACTGATCCAAGGAGTAGTAATACAGCAAACATATGAATTATGCAAAGCACAAAGCCACAAAACATGCCAAATAAACAAAGATTAAAATACGATTATTTCACTTTGATTAATCACTATAGTAATTAGATTAACAAATATAGAGTAAGATTTATCAATTCTTTTTTAAATCATTCTTATAAGTTATTAGATTATAAGTTATCCCACAACGTTGAAAAATGTAAGTACCTGCTTAGAAATTTCTTCCTAATAATTTTATGTGATTTAGCTCTTCATATGATAATTTGCATTAAAATGGAAAATATGGTATCTGAAATTTCATGTCATTTATGTATTTTTTCTTAATTTTCTAACTTATTGAACAAGGTCTGCTGACATTAAAGTTATTAATGAAAGAATGTTAACCTGATATGTTAATAAGAGGCATTTGGAATTTTGGTTAATATGCAGCAACAGCCAAATAGGCAAAAGTTGTATTTAGTTTTGACAACAAAACTTCCGATCCTTTAAACCCTTTTAATATAAAAGAGTAATTTAAGGAATAAATATTCTTCATTTAATAAATGAAATCCAGGTACTCTAATGATATATGTGTATGTTACATATATAAGAAGTAAAATAAGCTAATAAAAATTCTGATATATAAATTTATTGTGGTTTTGAAAACTTCATCTTCAATATTTAAAAAAATAAAAATAAAGATATTACAGTTCTTCCACTAGTGTAAAGACTGAATTCTTCAAAGGTTTTCATTTAGAATAGACATATAGTAAACAATAAAGAATTCTGTACTTATAAATTACTATTTTTAAATTTGTGGTTATTATTGTGTTCTTGGTCATTTGTTTCTGTGAGGTGGAATAAGTCATCTATATACAGTACTAATGAACATTGAGGTTTGTCTCTTATAATGCCATTTACCTTCAAAAATATCATGTACAAATATACTAGAATATGGTATTAGGTATGTTTGAACACAATATTGCATGAAAACCATTGTGACTATGGAGAGAAGGATGAAAAATATTAAAATGTTTTAAAATACTAAACAAAGCATCAAAATCACCTAAAACTGACTCAGAAAGAATATCTGTAATCTTGTAATTCTATGTTAAATTTTAAAAATATTATAATGTTTATTAATTAGAACAGAGTTTGGCAAACTTTCCCTGTAAAGGGCCACCTATTAAATAATTTGGACTTTGCATGCCTCTTGAGGGTAAGGTAACCTCAGGTTTTGTAACCGAGTCATGGAGTTAGAGGAGCAGGTGCTCTCAGAATCAGAAACAAATTTTAATTTGAAGTACACCTTAGGTGACTCTGATTATCTCTTTATTCATTACTGTCCCCATCCCTTCATAAATGAGTATCTATGCTAAATGTGTAATGAAAATAAAGTTCTAATATATTGTGGATAAGATGGAAAAATCTTCATTCTATTTCCATGACAAATTGGGGGCATAATTACTAGGAAGTTAAGGAAACATTTTTGGGTGTTGAGTGAAGCCTCAAACTGTACACAAATGGAATATGCATTTCTGACTTATTTATCATGATGGAACTACTTATGACAAGAAAATTTATTTGATAACTCTTTCCTTCTAGTTATAATCAAATTAAACAAGTATATACTGAATAATTGCATCCTTACTATGGCCATAGCAAAGAAATTGAACAAACATTTTCTGTCTTCTGAAATACTTTCTGTAAGGGATTTATTACCTTGATGAATATTTAAAGGTCCAAAGTCTGATCTTGAACTTTGTAGTCTAAAGAAGTTGATATTGGCTACAAATTTGGAAAAGGCCTGTCTGTATTGATAATTTCTTCATAAATTTTCCATTTTTAAGTAACTCCAAAAAATTACTACTGTAGTGATAAGAATTCTGGAAGTACATGTGATTAATATTCTATGCCAGGGTGAAGTAATATCTGGGGTGAAATGTAAAGAAAACAGTTGCTTAATAATAAAGCTGATGTCCAACCAGTATCTACTGGTGTGGCCATAGCCATTATTTACGTGCTTTATATTTACATTGGGTGTAGTGCTCATGGGCTGGTGCCCAAGCTGTGCTGGTGGTTAAATATTTTTAAGATTCTCCATTTTATGAGCTTGGGATCAGAGGAAGAAGAATTAAATGGTAAAAATACCTATAATAGTACATGGATGTGAAAGGTTCGCAGCAAAGAATTTTTCTTACTGGAAAGTATCTGTTAGGGCAATGCCAGCGTTTGTTGTTGAGTTTACTTTCTTTGTTGTTTATTGACGTCATTTCTTCACCCTGTTGACCAATCCATTTTTTTTTCCTATTAAACACATTAATTTGGGTTTTCCCCAATATCCTCTATGAGACTTTGCTCTGGCCAACTTTGTAAAGATCCTTATATTCTTAATTCCTTCATTCTCGTGGTGGGCATCTCACACTTTTTTAAGAACAAAACTAAGTAATGTGTTAAGTGTGAAATGGTTACAAAGGTGAAGAAGTAGCCTTGCTTTTAAGGACCTTAGATTCATCAGATGCAGGCTTGGTTTTGGGTGTGGCTTCTTTAGGGCCATGTTGAGGTGGGCATAGTTGGTTAAGGGGTGTTGAGGATTGAATGTACTCTACAAAAGACATTTTCAAGTCTTAAACTGTGTTCCTGTGTATGTGAACCCACCCATAAGTAGTACCTTCAACTATATTAAGGTGAGTCTGGGTGTGGACTCATTTGTGAATAGGTTCTTTGAATACCCTGTTTAGGTGTGGCCAAACTAAATGAGGGTGGGCCTTAATTTGTATTACTGGAGGCTTATTAAAAGAAGCCGCCAGAAACCAGTGAAAACCACAGAGGAGATCAAGGACATGACCATCACCAAAAATCTACCAACTCTGGGAGAAATCACGGTCGCCTGTGTACATCTTGATTTTGGACTTTTAGCTTTCAAAACCATAAGACAATGAACACTTGTTTAAACCAACCCATTGTTTTGAATTTGTAATAGCAGCTCTGGAAAACAAAGACAAGGAGGTTAGTTTGATTGTTGAGGGTGATTAAAAGGAGAGTTTAGGAGACTACCAGTTACCTTAGGGATAACCATTCTAAACCTAGGACAGTTCTCAGTTTAGAAATTTCTTCAGACATTGACAAGTTGTAATATAACCCAGCATTTAGTAATATTGAATGTCTAAAGTCCATTCAGTTCAATAGTATACCATTGATATTTTACAGAATACCAGAGATTGAGGCTTATTTATGGTCTCTTCTCTTGAGAACATTAAAATGAAGGGGTAAAAATGTTGATAGCAGTTTAGAGATGAAGGATACAAAAAATGAAAACAATAAATATTGTATAGTAAATATAATGATGTGGCCCTTTGGGGCACAGAAGAGGAGCATATAACCTAATCTAAGGGTTTAGGAAAGACCTCCTGTTTAGCTTAATGCTTGAACTAAGCCTTAGGGGAAGAAATGAAAGTAAGGTTGCCAAAAAATGTAGGGAAGGCATTCTAGCATATGTAAATATAGCACACCACCCCCAACTAATCAAGTATATGGGTGATATTATAATTGAACTTGGAGGGGTGCAAGGTGAGAGGTAAGATTTGAGAGTACACAGTGTGAAAATCAAGGAGTGTTTGCATAGCATTCTCTGGATCTTGAATTTATCCTATGTGTGACCAGGATCCATTGTTACATTGACATAGGGCACCATCATGTTGTCACTGCTGTTTCAAATGAAATATTTGACTGGTGATGTGGAAAACAGATTTAAAGACCAAAATCCTGTAGTCATTAAAAACTGTTAAGAAACTGTTACAGAGATTCAAGAAAGACACTAAAAGCCTCTGAATTAGAACAGTTGTGAATGAGAAAGAAAGCCAATTTCAAAAAGTTTGTTTTACCTTATACAAAACAAAGGACACACGTGCACACACAAACACGTGGGTATAATATGTAAGCATATCTATATACATATATAAATATACAAGCAACATACATACACATAATCTTTTATTTCTCAATAAGTAAATGTATATATTCTCATTTTTCAAACCAAGGTACTAAGATGTGTTTTTGTGATACCAACTGAATAAGGGATTGTAGTAAAAGAAGAATACTTTTGTTTAATTTTTGGAGATGGGGGGAACATGCTTTAATTTTTTGACATGTAGAATTTAACATACTTTTGGCACATGCAGGGGAAATTTTCGGATGTTTGGAAAGAAGTTGAAACTAGACTGCATTAGGCTGTAACATATTAACTGAGCCATTAGAGTAGAATTCACTCAGGGAGTAGACACACTGACAAGAGAAATCAGGCCCTGGAAAGCTGTTTACTTTGTTTGTTTGTTTGTTTTTGTTTTAGGTATAAATAATAGGATTTAGAATCCAATGGGGCATAGAGACTGTCCATAGCAACTCACCTATTTCCCAAACAGGAAGTCTAAGATCCAGATGTAATAACTCACCCAGTGTCATCTGGCAAATAAGAAGCAGAATCATTATTAGCATCTGCTTCAATTTTTCTGATTGCCAATTATTCAATTATTTTATTTTTCTTTTCTCCATGCCTCCAGAAGATTTTGGCTTCCAATATCATAGCATTTTACCATTTGCAAAAATTCTTCCATGTACATGATCTTCTTTGAACTTAACAGCAACTGTTAAGGATGATGCATGGATGCTCAGCCCAACCTTACAGCTAACACCAGTAAAATGACTTTTACAAATTGGAGTGATTTGTATGGGAAAGTAGCAGAATTGGAAGCAAGGTTCTCCACATTCAATTTTGGTGCTCTTTCCAACATCATCAACACTTCTGAAAAGTAATCTTCAGTTCATCCATATATTACTTAGGCCAAGCCTAACTTACAGTATTTGAAAATAGAGAAGATTTGCATTTTATTTCCAGGTATGTGCTCATTAGAATGCATTCTAGCAATAATATTTTTCTTCAACTTAAAATATATGAATGTCATTCAAATGTAAAGGACAATCTTTCATGCATTAACATTTTAGTTAGTTCAATAAAAAGTTAATAGTAAGAAAATATAGTATGAAAAATTACAAATTGTGTGTATTTGCCATATTGGTTTTTCACAAATAGGATAAGGTTATCATTGAATAAATGTTGAAAAGAGTGCTCTTATGATTGGACATTTAATATTTTAGTCTGTTTTCCTTTTATTTTTATACCTTTGAAAATTTTACCTTTGTGAAGTTGGACAAATATCTTACCCACACTTTAGAGCCTGAAAACTGAAGATCTACTTATTAGAGAATGGGTTTTAGTTATTTACATGTTAACAATGTTAAACTATTTTTTTGTACCACATATAATGCCACAATTTCCTCATAATTTTCAAGGGATTAGTTTCTTAAAATGCCAATTATTTGGCTTTTTACTTCTTTTCTCATTAAACTTTCCAACTGCTAGGCGATGGCACAACAGGGGCTTTGTCAGCTGCTTAGAGGAGCTATTTGTCAATTGTTTTGCTTCAAGGACTGCCTCCTTTGTTGATGTTCTTCCATAGATTCAAAAAGTAGTTCAGCAAAGAGGAAAACTAAAAAGAAAAATATGTAATTTTCATTCATATGGTCTTTTATGGGAAAGAAGCAAAGTTTTCCAGTTGCTTTACTTAAAAACTTATTTTGCATAGTTGAGAAATGAGGGTGACTCCTTTACAGCTTTTCATTGCCAATAGAAATAAAGACAGTTAAAAAATAGAAACACTATAATAATGGTGATAAATAAGCCTGCTAGGATTGGTGAAATGGCAGCTTTCTACATGAGACATTTTTTTTTAAATCACATTTGCTATTGCAAAGATAACCGTTCCAGAGAATTTCCACTGTGATCTCTGAAGATAATCAGGTGAGAAATGGGTTACTATTTAATAAGATTTTAAAACTTGAAGGGAGTTTGGTTTTCATCTGTACTAGTCTTTTAGTGTTATAGGTGAGAAACTTGCATCGCAAGGAAATAAAGTGATTGCCCAAATTCTAAAACAACGACTTGCTCTACCTAGCTCAGTGCCAACAGACAACAGGGAGTGAATATATTAGGCTCATGAGGCTTGTCACTGAAAAGGGACATGTTTCCCCACAAATTTTCAGTGGTTCAGAAAGGAGCCATTTCCCTCATGCAATGCTCCAAGCAGAGATTTGTGAGGAAAATACTAATTGCTGTTATATATTTTTTGTTGTAGATTTTTTAACCAATTTGTATGTATATGAATAGAAATACATTTCTTTTCCATAAATTTATTTCTTTCTCTCACAGGTTCTCAGAAAGTAAAACCTGTTACTTTTTCTACCTTACAGTTTATACTGCACCATTTACACTTATGAAATAATAGATAAATTAATAATATAATAAATTCAATTTTAAAAGAGTCCCTCTTAGTCGAGGTTGCTAAACTATGTTCTTCAGGCAAAAACTGCCATGATGCCTGTGTTTTTAAATATTTTATTGGAATAAAGCCGTGCTAATTTGCTTATATATTACCTATAGCTGCTTTGGCACACTACAATGGCTGTTAAATAATAAAACAATGTTTGTGAAATTGGATGTTATATAATATTGCCAAGTGCAGATGATTATTCAGCTTCCAAAAAAGTAAAAGTTACAATATGAGAGAGAAAGAGTTTGGACTTTAGGAGGACTAGAGTGTTTTCCTTTGAATGAAAATATTTTTCAAGGCTTCTGTAAGTAGTTTTGACTTTTCCAAATTAATTTGATTTCTGAATTTGTTCTTTAGATGGTACAGAGAGTAAGAATGACTTACATGATCCAACATGTTGAAAGATGCTAGGAAAAACACTCTCAGGATAAGGAAGAAAGTTTCCAAACAAAATAAAACAGTTTATTGAAAATATAATTCAACTTGAATCTCTGTATTCTTTGAGTATATGACAAACAGTTTGTGTCTTGTGAAAACATCCCTTTTTATATTCAGTGATGAAAGTTCTTTTCATCCCTCAAGGAATTGATGCAATAATGGATAGTAAGTGCAGGATGTCTTCCTTCTGTTTCCATGCTGGTGTCAGTGTTCACTGCTACAAAAGCCCACCATATGTGGGAGAAAAACAAGTGTCATTTAGGAATTACATAATCTCTGATCTGTATACTTTGTCTCATAGGGATTTTTGTTATGTAATTTTAGAGAATCTGTTATGCTAAATGACTGTCATATGCACTAAATTTTGATTGGCATTTGTCTGATCATTCCACAATTCATGAATCAGAATATTCACTTTGGAAGGATCTTATAGTTTTTATTACCATTGGAACAGGTTAAAGTTGAATCCTGAAATTGAAAGGAAATGCAATGGAATATTTAGATAGTGTTTTTATACACGTAAAAACAACAGAATGTACAAATATTGGAAAACGGTTTTCAAATCGGATTGCCTGGAGCCTCAGGATTTCAGGGAAGTTGCTAGTAACAGTTAAAGAGGAACATTACAACAAAATATGCATGAATGCCACGGCTATTGGTTATTGAGCAATATGATTTATTAAAGAAAATGGTAGTGATATCAGATTCTGCTATCAGATGACCCCTTACTTACCAGCCTAAGCATAACTTTGCCGAAATTAATTATATTGAATGTAGGAGATATTTATGTTTAGTCAAGATCTCAATAATGTCATGAGTGGAGAACTAGATATATGCTCACAATGTGCAATAATAATAATGGCAGCTTTATTAAAAGGACAGACAATATAATTGGAGATCTTGACATATTTCATGCGTTCACATAATTAGTTCATGTAATCCAGGATGTTACTTTTGTAAATAAAGTTATTAAAATCTAAAATGTTCACAGTTACTTTCAGAATTCAGGGCTAGAACACTGGCTTGTGATCAGAAAGAAAACTTTAGATTAGAAGTCCAAAAATCTAGCTTTGATGAATAATATCTTGTTAATTTTGAGCAATTTAGTTAACTTCTCTGAGCACCTATTTAATCATCTCTACCATGAATAAGTTCTGATTATATCACAGTGTTATTGTAAGGATGGCATGATATATTCTATACGTAATGTCTTACATAAGTAAGAGTTATAAATATTTGTATAAACAACATAGAATTGCCAATATCAAGCAATTTTCCCTAAGAATACAACAGTTTCATATGGCTCACCTTAATATTATCATTATTCCCACGATATAGTAATTGTACTATATAGCACAATTTAATATTCTTATAAACATTTATTTTTATCATAGGTGTAGAGGACTGATTAATTTGATGTCTCTTTTCAGAGTTTTCTATAATCCCTGGTCCTGTCCAAGCCTTTATCTGCTTCTTCAAGTTCATATAAATAAATGCAGGTATATATATACAAATGCATTCCCTAGTATCCAATGTCTTACTCCTATTTCCTCCCCATCAGAGGCAACCATTATATTACATTTGTTATGTTTCCTTTTATTTGTTTACTCCTTTGAAGTTTGAAACTGCCATTATTCTATTTTATTGCATTGCACCATATTAAATTTATGATTTAACAAAAATTACCTTTTGATTATCTTTTACTTTCAGAGGAAAACATTTTATTTCTCTAAATTGTTTGGGAAGCATGGAAAGAGAAAGGAATTAATCACAAGTGCCATAAGGGACATAATTATCACCAAATTGTTAGTAAAACTGATGTCCTTTAAAGGTAAAAGAAAATTGGTCCTAAACATGTAGCCTCAATTTCTGCTTGCCCTGTGCTCAGGCTATAGTCTATAAATATTCCCTTTTTCCTTGTCCTTTTCTGTTTAAAGTCCTCAGAAAAATACATATGACTGTGTGCACACACACAAACACACACACAAACAGGAAAAAAAGAAATAAAGAAGCACTGAGACACAAAGAAGAATGACTGGCCTACTTTTTCCCAGGCTTTACTGAAATATCTATGTGACCAAGTGGGTAGGCTGGTAACTAGAATTTTCCAATCTTAAAATTAATCACTGTAAAGTGTTCAGGTTTGTTTTGAGAACCCATGGAAGACATTAAAAGCTTATCATAACTGCAGGAGAAGAAAAAAGTATCCTAAATTCATATTGGTAGGAATGGTTGGACTTTGCCTGTTTCAAATTTAAATCACTAGATTTAAATCCTCCCTTTTCCTTTTTCCTCAAGATTAAATTCCCTGGTCACTGTTTGTAATCACTATGTGTAATCACTTCTTCAACATCCTTTTGGTTTTTTCTTTGGCAAATCACAACTCTGACTACATCCAACTCTTTCTCCACCAAGCTTGTAGCTGCTGACTGAGTTGGAGAAAAGGAAGAAGAAAAAACTCAAAGTACTCCTGACTAGTTTCAATTTCAATTTGTACAAATGAACCTCAAATGGTTCCTTAATAATGCCAAGAAATTATACTATATTTTCTTATTCCATTTACTCTTTTTCCATCCTAAATCATTAAGTCTTCTCCCTTTCTCAGTTTCAGTTAATGACTTTAAGTACTTCATTGGAAATGACCCTAATTACCCCCTGCCCCATATTTACCTTCCTATAAATATATTTACCAATATATTATCTGTCTTAACTCCTGTCTCTAAAGATAAACTGTCTGCCCTCATTAACAAGGCTAATACCTGTTCTGTGCAAGTGTGCACACACGTTTCTACATTAGATCCCATCACTCCTGGTTTCTTTAAAGATGTATCTACAGCGATAATTAACTTTCTATTGCATCATCTATCATCCTCTCTCTACCAGATCATTCTATTAGCATAAACATAGGACATTAGGAAAACATGTTTTAATTCCTTTGATCTTAAAAATCCTTCTCATGTTCCAATAACCTCACCATCTACTATCCTATTTCCTTCCTCTCTTCTTAGAGCACTTCCTTGAATGAATTTCCCATTACCCATTCCTTTCAATTATTCACTTTCCATCTCTCTTCAACACATTTGAAAAACAATTACCACCATCTTTATGATGAAACTGCTTCTGTTAAGGTCACAAATAACATCCACATTGGGAAGTCTTATGATCAATTCTCAATCCTCTTCTTAGCATTTTACAAGCATTTGTACCTGTTAATCACTTCTTCTCGAACCACTTTCTTCAATCAGGTTTTTGAACACAATATTATGCTGGTTTCTTCCCACCTCACTATTTCTTATTTTTTTCCTTACTCTTTTTCTCTTCCTTGCTTCACTTTTGTCATGACATTTTAACTTTGGAGTATCTGAGGATTAATCTATCCTCTCTTTTTATTTATCCTCACTCACTTCTCTGTTTAGTTCATCTAGTACGGCAAGATTAATACCATGTCTTAAATTATATATTCAGCCTGAACATCTGTGGGAAAGCATAGACCAACTTCCACCTAGTTTCCACTTGGATTTTAATAGATATCTCCAAATCAATCATAAAATTGAACTCTTAAATTCCCCTCCCCCCATTACCTCCTCTACTCCCAGGTTTCCTCATCTCAGTTAAAGGATATTCTTCCCATATATAGCATAGCTTAGAAATCTTGAAGTCATTCTTAACCATACTCTTTTTCTCACATTCCACATTTACTCTCAAAGTAGTTAACTCTACCTTCAATATCAATATTATATTCTATATCTAGAATATAATCAATTTTATCTACTGCCAAGGATATTGTGCTGATCTGAGCCATTAAAATCTTTTAACTGATTCATTCAAAAGTCTACTAACACATCTCCCTGCAACCAACCTTCTGCCCTGAAGTGGATACTGAGATGCACTGCCTAGGTACTCCTTCAGGATAGAGGCACACATTTCCATCTCTGTCTTCAGTTTTAAATACACTGAATCTAAAATAATGAAGAAGTGATGTGTGTCAATTTTAGGTGCCAGTGCTGCACTTTAAACAAATTAATTAGCATTCCTTTTACCACAGAACTTTTAGGGGTGAAAAGATATTAGAATTAAATTAAACACTTAGAAGATACTCAGAATAAGAAAGGGGTTAGGAAAATCATTTTTTAAAGCTACTTTTTGGCACTTTTTTCTTGTTGTTGTTAAGGTGAAACATTCCTATAATTCAAATTCCGATATGACTATAAAATATACAGTGAGAACTCCTCTTGTCCTTTCTGTCTCTTAGACACTCAACACAACACCCATGAAGTAATCGACATTACTGGTTCATATTTATCCATTTTTCATCTATAGATTTTTTTGAAGCATATATGTATTGTATTATTCCGCCTGACCCCTTTGTAAACACATAGCACACTGACATATTGCTCTACATCTTGCTTGAATCATTTAGAAATATACTATGTAGATTGTTCACTGACTATATAAGAAGGATGCTCTTGCTTTAATGAGATAATGAGATTATTGTATATTTTTTGTGTATGTGTCTGTATGTATATATATAGATAGATATACATATATGTTTATTTATTTGATGTATCATTTAAGGAAATTCATAGCATTTCCAACATTTTCTTACAAGAAAATACCACATTCAATAATCTTTTATATTTATCACATGAATAAGTATATATGTAGAAAAAATATTCTAGAAGGAATATTGCTAAGTTCAAGAATATGGTATTTATAATATTGGCAAAGATTTCGAAAAGCTATCCATAGAGTATTTATTACACTTTAGTTGCAGTGCATGAGAGTGCTGATGTATCCATACTTTTGTTTCATGGATTTTAATAATAATAACAGAGTACATTAAAATAAAATGACTTATATAAGTAGATTGGTTGGGTGATAAGACTAGAATTATGAAGTAGGAACAATGATCTTTTTCTCTGAAAAAAAAACAGAGATAAATTTCTTGAAGACAGGAATTACATCTCTTATTATTGTCAGCCCAAAACATGATAGATGACTGACATGTTTTTACCTTATAATGATTGTTATTGTGAACTGAAGTAAACATGAAACCAAAGAATGTGATTAAACTTCTGGAGACATAGGAGTACATTCTTAATTTCATATCAGAACAATGAAATCAAACCCAAATATGATATCACTCATGTTGAGACGTTAGGAAAATGCCAACGTTACAGATTGACACTGAAAATTTAATCACAGTCTCCAGAGTAATTTGACAGTGTCTTTTGACAGCATACACTAAGAGGAGGGAATCACTGGTGAACTCAAGTCGACCCTTGTATCTGAAAAATCCATCAAAATTTTCTGAGCTGGCCATAGGTAATTATTAGAGGACTCTCCTATGAAGTAAGTTGACTCTAGAGATGTGACTGGGGACAAAACAGTATATGGTTGATGGTCCCAATTAAGAGATTTTGAAAAAGACAGCTCCTTAACTTTATTAACCTTATCCCAGATTACCTTTGAAATTGTATATATGTTGGTAATACAGAAAATTACGTTTTGATCTGCTTCTGTTTTTCTCTTTGTAAGTTTGGAAGATTGAGTATTAGCTCTGGTTTATTGACCTAATATAATTTTCATAGACTTATTCGAAGGATTTAAGTTTCCAGACATTTACAAAAGAAAAAAGTTAATTTCCATTTGCTATATTTAACTGTGTATGAGGTCACTGTTCTGTTGCAGAGCTGTTGTTTTACCTAAGGGAGAACTCCACTGCAGTGAGAGATAATGTGACCCCTGTGTACACAATAGAGAAATTTATAAAACTTTGAGACCATGAAAAGACAATATAATTGCAAATTATTATTATTTCACAGGATTTTCAATTTAGCAATTGTATCAGTAATATCCATTTTGGTAAAGCATTAACTTTTTGTTGATTTTATTTTCTTTGATATTATTAAGATATTGACTTTAAAAGACTTCAACTTTAAATTCAGGCTCCCAACAAGCAGAATAAAAAACATATAAGCTAAACTAAAATAAAAAGTTAAACATGTACTAATACATAAGTTGATATAGTCTACCTTAACTCTATATTCTTTAACATAGTAATCTTATCATTAAAAAATGTTTATCTTTAGGTATAAAGTTACATGTAAAGTGGAAAAATTATATTGATTTGTTTATAGTTAATTAAGAAATTATTATTAAGTAAAATTTGGTTAATTTTCTTTGCTTAGGGATCTTCCTTCCCTTGTTATCCTAGTACCTGAATTTGCATAAGAATCTCATTGTTATTAGCAGGATCTTCTTTTCTTTTTTATTTTTATTTTTTATTTTTTATTTTTTTTAAAGATTTATTTATTTTATTACATATCTCCCCTTCCCCCCCGCTGCGGGGACGCGCCAGACTTGGTCACTGCGCAGGCGCGGCTTTCCCCGCTTGTGGGCGGCTTCTGCTTCCATCACGGCCGGCTTTCAGTTTGCGGGTGGCTGGCTGCGCTCCATTCGCGGGCGACCTGCCCTGCCCGTGGCGGCTTTTGCCTGTCCGTGGCAGCTTTTTTGCCCTGCCCATGGCGGCTCTGGCCCGCCCATGGCGGCTTGCCATTCTCAAGGCGGTCTGCCCGCTAGGAGAGGTCCCCGGGAACCGAACCCGGGGCCTCCCATGTGGTATGCCGACGCCCTATCCACTGGGCTATCCAGTCGGCCCCTCTTTTCTTTTTTAAATAATGGTAAGAGCCATTGTGAAACTTCAGTGGGAACAAATGAATGGATCTTAGAGTCATTCAATCTCCACAAGGATCCTATTGGGTAGGCATTAATAGAACTATCAATATTTAAACGGATGAAGAAACCAATGTCCAGAAATATTAAGAAAGTTCCACAAGGTAATATAAAGACATGTGATGGTCCTGGAACTTGAACCCAAGTAGTCTAGCTCCAGTATCTCTACTTTTCAAAGAAAAGGGAGAATGTCACACCAAGCTTTGCTGGACTCATTTTTTGAAATATCCTTTATCATTGGAAAGTCTTTAAGTTTTAAAGTGCTGGCAAATCTGAGGAGAAATTATGTGTGGAAGTATAGTATTTTAGTGTGATTACTTCTAATTTCAATGGCATACCGAAATACTTCCTTGATTTTAATTGCAGCTGAGCATTGTTCAGTTTTAGAATTTAAGAGAGTTAACTCAGAGACTCTACTCTAAAATGCGAATGCTTCACTTTCACAGAATAAAGAAAGCAAATATCAGGTTAATTTAAGCAAATTATTTCTACTACTATCTCTACTATCTCTGTATTTCAGGTAAAGTAGAATTTATAACCAAACTATTTTGATAATAGTCCTTATTATCCATTAGAAGAGCAATGTCTTAATAAATTTTGTATGTTTATTATTTATAGCCTTAATATTAAGTTAGACTTGTTAGACTATCTATTAGTAATATAATATTCTGACTCTTATATAATGCTTTGACTTTTAATATGAGTGCATATATGCTAGAATGTTCATTGTATTTTACTTTAACTGATGTTCTTGAACATGATCTCAAGGATTTCCCATAATCTGTAATAATTAAGCAGGGAATAGGTTTTACCATTGTAAATTAAATGTATTGTAAAATACTAAATTCATATATATGCTTATGTCCTATGTTTATATGTTTATAACATTTCAAGTTAAATTTTTGAAAAAAAATGCATTTTTGCAGCAATTTAGCTTTTATTATCTGGCAAATGTTTAATTCAGAAAGTAAAAATTTTCTTATTTTGCAAACTTAAAAATATATGTCCCAAAGAAAGTCCATTAAACATATTTCCCTATGTAAAAAAGCATAAAATAAAATAGATAATATTAAAACAAACTTGGAACTGTTTTATGAAAATTTAATTAATCAAACCAATAAGTACTGATGTAGGCTTTTTTCATTTTGTATGCTATGCATGGAAATTTGTATTTTCTTCCAAAAATTAAGTGTGGCAAAGCATACTGTGTCACATGCTACTAAAAATATCTTCCTCTACTTTAATTTTGTAAATGGAACTTAAAAAGTTGGCAAAAGAACAAGCAACTAGCTTTTAGAATTCTTCTTCAGTTTTTCTTGAAAAAATAATAATAGCTAACATTTTTATTATTAAAACAGTTTTATTCAAACACCATACAATCCATCCAAAGTGTACCATCAATGGCTTCCAGTATAATCACCAAGTTGTGCATTCATCACCACAATCAATTTTAGGACATTTTCATTGCTCCAAACATAAAAAACAAAAAAGAAAAAAATAATGGCTAATATTCATTGAGTGCCCTGTTCCAGATGCTGCTCTAATGCAGAGGACTGGGAAATAGGAGTTTCCGAAACAATCAATTTAAAGTCCTGGTTTAAAACAAACCACCAAGCCTTTTTAAAAATTATTTTGAGGAGAAAAGACAATGTAGAGAGGTTGTTAGGAGTATCAAGAGAGGCTTAAATAAACTTTTTGCAGAAAGAATGACTTTTTATTTTTCATAAGCTATCTGAATTCCAACTAGAGAGGAGCATTTCTCTAAAAATCAGATTATCCAATATTTTTTTAACACTTTAAAGGTACAATTGATACAGATTAAAGGAGGGTTTTGGTTGGTTTTGCTTCAGAAAATCTCATTGCTGGATATGCCCATTATCACCTGTGGGATCTGGGCAAGTTGCATAACCTATTAGACTCTTGGTGGGGTTAATAAATTTCTATTACTTTATCTGTAAAATCATGGGCATGCCAGGATTTTTCTGGACATTAAATGAGGTGGCATCCTAAAAAATACCCATAACAATGTCTCCAGCATAGTAGAAATTCCAAAAATATTCCTTGAATTTGAACTTAGAGAAGAGGAAACTGGGACACTAGCACTAAAATAGTTTTGACTGCTTCATAAATTTGTCTAGGACAAAAGACACATACAGGCTCCATTTGGAAAGCTCTATTGCATAACATTTTGATAAGGTTACAGACAAAAATGATACAGTCTAGGCACTAGTCTCTTTTCTGAAATAATGTGTTGAAAGACTAAGCAGCCATTCTTTACTGGAAAGGAGTATTTTCGATTAGAGTGATGAACAATCAGCATCCTCATAATATTTTCTCTCCTTTTCAACTCCATTTTTTCTTTTCTTTTTTTTTCCTCACATACAGATTTTTCTTTAATACAGGAGGCTAACTGAGTGAAGTAATTTAAAAGACCTTTCCATTAAGCTTCTTCTCGATTTGGAGAGCCATGAACAATACGGGAAAATAAACAAATGAATAGCAGTGAGCAGCAGAGAGAATGGTGCAGTCAATCAGATTAAAGAAGATTTAATTAATCTGCAAAGTAAATAATTCAAATCTACCATTCAGAACTATTATTTTTTAAAACCTGAGGTGCTGAGATTAGTTGAATAACAAAGCCAGGATATTATGTGAGTGTAATTGCATTCATCCACATAATGATTGGTATTAGTGATATAGGAAATTGAAGTACTAAGCTTTAGGTAGCTTTTGATAGGGGAAGATTACAAGATTTTAGTTTAAAAGGTCCACATTTATCTCATGGAGAAGATTCTGGGAGAGTGGGAAAGAGATGGAATACCTTTAGAGACAAGGAACTATGAGAAAATAAACATTGGTGTCTTAGCCAAAGGGGTGCAGATATAAAATATCAGAAATTGGTAGGTTTTCATAAAGGGTATTTATTTGGGGTAGAAGCTTACACTCACATAGAGAGTATATTATTTCCCTCAATAAAGTCTGTTGCCACATGTTGAAGCAAGATGGCTATTGGTCTCTCAAGGGTTCAGACTTCCTCTTCAGGCTCCATGGTCCCAGCTTCTTCTGGTCTCAGCTGTAGGCTGGTATAAGGCTTGTCTCTCTCCCTGGAGCTCATTTCTCTCCAAGCTTAGCTGCTCTGGTCTCTCCACAAGGGCAGCTATAGACTATCAGGCTTTCTCTTTTCCTGGGGCCTCTGCCGTGTCTATGTAGCTGTCTCTATCCTTCTGTGTTCTTCTCCTGTGTTCACTTCCCAGGGCTCTAGCATCAAAACTCCAACTCACTTCTCTGCTGTGTAGTTTTCTCTGTGAGTCCCCACCCCCTTGGTGGGTGGGGACTCAATGTCCTACTGCCATGGCTGAATCAAAGCCCTAATATTAATTTAATGAAGTAAAAGTGAAACCTTTGAACTTTATACCATCAAAGGGGAACATGACTAGAGGAACAGATCAATTTACAAACATAAGACAATTACTATTTTTGGAATTCGTAAACAATATCACAGTGCTACAATTAGTAAATAAAGTAAAAATCTAACATCAATGTGAATTTCTTCACATGGCCCACCATACAAAATGCTATATTTCAAAGTCATTGCCATATATTAAAAAATATCTTTTGATTTCTATACTTGTGGGCTCATAAACTCTGAAATAATTGGGATTGTAAGATAGCAATTGTAGTTCAATTAAGGCTGTTCTCTGAAAAAATTAATGGACAGCTAAAAAGTTTCTATTTACTTCAAACTTTTTGGGGATGGTATAACTAATTTTTAAGAGAAACCTACCTTAGGGTAGAACCTTAAGGTGGTTGTACGTAAAACATAATGTGTGATTTATGTTTAGCTTGAGAAGAAAAAAAATAAGGTTCATTTAACTATTTAAGCAAATTTTTAAAAATTATCTGTTGCCATGCTTCTTATTGGTACTAAAATTTTAACTGGGGAATAGAAAGACAAAAAGTGGATTGAATTATACATAAAGGTTTTAAACCTGGGCAAATAAAGGGATATAATTCTTTACCTCATGATTAAGCTTTGGAAACAGTTGTAGCATATGTAGGTATATTTGACAGACTTTACAAAGATAGTAATATATTTTCATTAGAAGAAATGACTTTTCTTCAGAAACATAATTCCCAAATAAACTTGTCAAT
>PVKH010005519.1:0-21997 GCA_004027955.1 Chaetophractus vellerosus | reverse complement strand
AGCTCTTTCACGTTCTCTGGTAGAGCAGTGGGAATCCCACAAGTGCAGGAGTGATGGCTAGTGAGGGAGGATGGTCCAATGTTGGGCCCTTGATGTTCATGACTGTACTTATGAGCCTTTGCTCTTGAGATTGGGGTTGGCCTAGTATTGTGGAATGCCTTGGTGTTGCCTCCGGAGGATCTCCTTGTTGCGGCGGCTCGCTCTGTTCATGGGTGGCTCCATTCTGTTTTCACGGGCGGCTCTTCTCCATGTTTCACGGGCAGCAGTCCTCCATGTTTTTGCGGGCTGCCGGCTTCCGCTTCAGCTCCGCTTTTCACGGGTGACTTTGCCATGCCCGTGGGGGCTCCGCCCTGCCCGTGGTGGCTTTTTGCCTTGCCCACGGTGGCCTTTGCCCCGCCCATGGCAGCTTGCCTTTCTCAAGGCCATCTGCCCGCTCGGAGAGGTCCCTGGGAACCAAACCCGGGTCTCCCATGTGGTATCCCAGCATGCTCTTATCCACTGAGCTATCCAGCTGGGCCCCATCTGCTTATCTTGATGGCAGTATTCAGAAGGTTAGCTTCCCTATCTACTCTAGGGTTTTACTTTGTTTTGGTTTTGTTAAGGTTCCTCTTTGACACTTGGTTCCACTTATTCTATAGCCTTGTAGTTGTCCATGTTCCCTTGAAAAAATATTGACTATAGAAAAGGAAAGACAAAAGAAAAAAAAGAATAAGAATAATTTTTTAAAACACAGAAAAGGAGCCATAAAAGAGCCAGGAAAAAAAATAAGGAAGGAGTGAAAAATCATAAAAAATACCAAGGAGTAAGAATAAAGAAGGTGGAATAAAAAAAAAAAGAAACAAGAAAAAAAAAATAAAAGAATGGAAAGACAAGAGAAGGAAAAAAAATGAAGACCAAAGAAGAGAAGGCAGAATGAAAAAAAAAAAAGCAATGGAAGAGGGAAAAATGAAAGAAAGAAAAGAAATAAAGAAACTAAGTGGGGGGGCGGGAATGAGGAAAAGAATAAAAGGAAACAAAGAAAGAGTATAAAACTAAAAATCCAGGAAAAACATGCTTCCTTCTTAGGCTGCTAGGAAATGTCCCAGTCTACTGATTCTCAACAATCAATCACCATGGCACTTGGCCTCCATAGGTAAGGTACACGGTTTTAGAGAATAAGATAAAGAGTAAATGAAATAAAATGATATAAAATATAAAATAACAGATCCAAAAACCTAAAACAAAATAAACTCAGTCTGTAAGTTCCCTTCATGAGGTGTTGGCTAATTGCCTGACAACCTACTGGATCAACCTCTGATCCCTTAGGAGATACAAGAGGTTGAACCAGGGACCAAGTATATGTGAGGCAGGCATTCCTCCACTGAGCCACACCCACAGGTTAGGTAGGCTTCTGAAAGCTTAACTGACTCTCCCTATCCTCTTTCCTCTCAGGCAAGTTGGGCCTCTAACAGTTTGCTGGCTATCTTTCCAGGCTTCCTTTCCTCCTGGGCTGTTAGGTGCCCGTCTGCCTACCCCTTCAATGACCTAGTTCCTCTCTCTCCCAGGGTGAGGGTGGCTGTGACAGGCTGCCTGATCAGATACCCCCTCCCTCCCCTCTCCAGAAGTCATTTTACACTGGCTATCATCTTTTATTCCCCCTCTCTATTCTGTCTGCCCTACAGCCCTCACCCTTACACCTCTCTCTTTCTGAGTTTGCTGGGTGCCAGTCCTACACTTACTTGCCCTACAGCTCCCCCACAGGTAGGTCTTGTTCAAACTCTATTTGCTGGTCTGGCTAGAGCCATGATTCAAAGTGGGTTCAGTTGGCCAAATTAACTGAAGAGAAACCACTGTCTGTCCATTGCCAGACCCCTCTTCCTCCCAAAGAGGAAGACGTTCTTTCCTCTCAGTTGGCTAGAGTGAGGCAAAAGTTTCACCGAGGCTATTTGCCTTGTATATCTGCACTTCCTAGACAAAGGGGAAAACAATTCATAGTTTTTGTTTGACATCTTTGTCTCTCTGTCTGTCTCTGTCACTCTCCTGGTCTGCAGATACCCAAAGCAGCTCCCTAGAGAGCTTTTTGCCCTTCATTGTTTTTGTGAGGAAAAAGTTGAGCCTTGCCTGCCTACTCTGATGCCATCCTCCCAGAAGTCTCTATTTCAGTATATTCTAACTACAATTTTTCAGTGGTCTCAATTTATATCTTCTCAGCCAAATTAATCAATTTAGTGTTTTTGATCTTATTGTTGCAATTATTATAATCAACTTTATGCACATTGCAGAATAAGGTAGTAAAATAAATACATCACTTAAAACTCACGTGGTACTTGATCATTTTTCTTTCCTGGAAGAGTAGAGCCCTGAGATAGCCAGCATGGCTAAAAGGAAAAACAAACAAAAAAGATCATGAGAACCCAGGGGCTTACTAGCTCTAGAAAAGTTAGGCAGATTAAATTAACCATGAGGAGGGGGAATAATATTAACATCCATCAAAAAGCAACAATCACCACACTATTTGGAGGCACTAATATGTACAAGCATGAGTGACAAGATTATGAAAATCCTATGATGCTTCAATGTGGGTTTTAAAAATAGTTTTTAAATGAAAAGTTTACTTGAAAAATATTTCCTAACATCATCACTTTATACTTGTGTTTATTGTTTTTTACTATCTATCTCACTCTATCTATTCATTCATCAATCCATGCATTCATCCAACCATTCATCTTAGCAATCTCATTCATACAACAGTTACAAGCATGGTATAAGGAACTTTCCTCAACTGAACCATTTGATAGGAAATGCCTGGACAAATGCCACATCATCCTGAATATGATAATGTGCATTTCCCACAAAGAAGGAAATATCTTGACATAACCAGAACACAATTACCAAGTTCAAGAAATTAACATTAATCCATGTACTCATCAGACTGCATTCATATTTTGCCAATGGTCCCAAAAATGTCATTTGCAGTGAAGAATATAGTTCAGAGGCAGAAACTACATTTAGATGTAATGTCTCTTTTAATCACCTTGAGTGGAACAGTTTTTCAGAATTGCCTGGACTTTTATACTCTTGAAACTTTTTATGATTACAAGCTAGTCCCTTGCAGACTATCCCTCCAATTTTGTTTTCTCTGATGTTTCTTCATGATCTGGTTATCCTTTTTGAACAAATGCCACAGAACTGATGGAGCAGTCCCCTCAGGGAATATGAGGAGGCACATGATGACATCTGGTCCCATTACTGTTGTTATTCACTTTGATCAATTAATTATGGTGGTATCTGCCAGGCTTATCCACTGTAAAACTACACTTTCCCCTTAGTAATTAATTAGAATTTTATATGGGGGACTCTGAGAATAGGCAAACATAAACCTTTCAATTAATTAATTTATATCAGTATGGACTTGTGATTCCCTATTTCATTTAAAGGCTTTTAACATTATTTAATTTAATGCTCAGTTAGTCCCAGATTTGACAAGTGGGAGATCCTTCCAACTGTCTTCTGTGACCTTTTGACATGTCCTTATCATTAGGAAAGTACTTTCTTACTTTCTGGCACAAGATATTACAGGCTCATCTATTATTTGCCCTGCCCAAATCTGGAATCACTTATTTTCTTCAAAGAGCCCTAGTTCATATTAGTAGAGGGAATGGTATTGAAAGGCCAAGATCTGGGTGCTAGCACATTCACAGCTATAGGAGTGTTCCTGCATCCATGCCCTCTCAGTGCACAAAGCTAATATTATATAAAAATAAATACATTCATAAATTTAAAATACACATTAAAATATGTATTCATTATGCATATATAATGATAACTATGAGTTCACACTAATGCTCCTGTTCAAATATAAAAAACCAGAGGGTTCATTTTAGTTTTCTCTCTTATCATATGTGTAACTTCCTTTCTCTGAGAGGGAGAAACTTTGGTTCCATTATCCTTAAATTTGTATGTGTATGTGTGTGCATGTACATGTATGTACATAATATATTTGATCAGGCCTCTTGAATATAACCAATATCCCATTGTAACTGCTATACTCTAACAGGGTATAAACCTCCTCACCATGCACAGGTTCCAGCAGTGCTCTAGGCCCCAATGGTTTCACTGCCATGTATGCCTACCTTGCTCAGCCCCACATAATGTTGTCAGGGCTGAAGGGTTAGAAAGGGGAAGGAATGGAAAATAGGAAGAAGAAGATGATGATGATGTGGATATTTTGAATGAATATATGAGGTACTACATGATTTTTTTTTTGATAATTTATTATTCCCTTGAATTCTGCAGTTTCAATTCCAAGAGTTTGCTATTAGTCTATAATCATAGATAAAACAAAGATTCAAGGAGGTTCTTTGTGGTGTTATTTCTAAGCACTCAAAATAACCATTAGTAAAATGAGCAGTTAATGAGTTTGGTAGAATAAAATACATTAATTTGGGAGAATAAAATACAGCTATCATTCTATTAATCTTTGAAAATATTGGCCTATTTTTTACTGTAAATGAAATTCAGGGACATTTGGTAAAACACAGAGGACTGAACACATGCATTTTTCCACTTCCTCCTTAAAACCCAATAAAATAATACTAAAGGAAGAAAAAGAAATTCTGCACATTGAACCATGTGGTGGGTGACGGACTGTGGTTAACTGTACAAATATGAGAGTGTTTTCTTATGATCTTTAACAAATGTACAATACAAATACATGGTGCTAATAATAGGGTATCTATGGAAACAAATATACCAAATGAAACCTAGAGACCATTTTAATACTAATATTTTCAGGATATTCTTTCATAATCTGTAACAAATGTTCCATGACAATGCATGTGTGGGTGGAGGGGTGATGTATGGAAATTCTGCATATGAAGCATGATTGTATTATAAGTTCACAACTTCTCTGTTAAAAAAATAGGTATATAAAAAAGAAATTCTGTATGCCACAAGTAAAAGGTAGAGGCCAGATAGTATAATGAGAAGCTTCAGTGTTCCACCCCACCACAGAAGGTAGGAACAAACTAGTAAGAACTGGCAGAAACATCTTTCTTAAAGGTCCAGAAAATGGTTATAGAATTTCAGCCACAGGGTGACTGCAAAATCAAGAAAAAGGGAGCTTAAAAGCATTAGTATTTCCTGGATGTCCTGGATGAGTCCTCATCCATATACTCATTAGCATGGAGGAGAGCTGGCCCATGCTCCCACTGTGAGTCACTACTCCCAGCTCCAGAGGGAGCAAAGTAACCCTTGTGCACAGATTGGAAGTATGAACATCACCTCCAATCTGCCTGGTAGTGGTCTAAAGGATTGAACCAGGACACTCATGGCAGGCTCGCCATCCCAGAACTTGCCATATATGTAAGAGGGTGCTCACAGTGCTCTATTACACAATACTGTAAAACAAGGGTTCTTAACCAGGGGTCTGTGAACTTGAATTAATTTTGAATAATCCTAAAATTTAACTTAAAGACATGCCAATTTTGAGTGTCATAAAACTTTCTGCTGCTACTTTCTGAGAGGGATCCATGGTTTTCACTTGACTGGCAAAGGGGTCCGTGGAACAAAAACAGTTAAAGCCCCTGCTATCAAAGAACAGGTCACAACTGTCTGAGGTAAGGTATTGTTGGGTGTAGGACATACAGTTCAGTGCCCAGGATGGTGAAGAAACTGTTTCCTAGGGAAGTGGGGAGATTCATATCCATGTAAATGGAGGAATTCCTAAGGTCACATGTGTGTAGCCATGATAGGATGCATGGCATGTGCAGGAAGGATTAGGGCAGCCCCTATACTTTGGCTTAGCTTTATTTTCTAAACTCATATAGATAAGCTCTGAAGGAGAGCACTCACACAACTAAATCTTCAACCATTGGGGAAGATGTTTTCTTGTTTTCCTCCTCCTTTTTCTTTATTAGCTCCTGGCACTTAAGGAAAGCTCTGACATAACACTAGCTGGATACAAGCTTAAAAACAGGTGTCTCTGAGTTTAAATAATAGCAATAACACACCATAATATAAAATGACCAGGTTTCAACTAAAGATTACAGCAACATACAAACACTAAGTAATGGCTCACAGAACGTAGATTAAAGCATTAGAAACCATCAGTGTGGAGGATGAGACTTGGGACATTCCAAACAGTGACTTTTTTTTTTAAAGATTTATTTATTTTATTACATATCTCCCCTCCCCCCCCGCTGCGGTGACGCGCCGAGACTGGTCACTGCACAGGCGCGGCTTTCCCCGCTTGTGGACGGCTTCTGCTTCCATTCACGGCCGGCTCTCAGTTCGCGGGTGGCTGGCTGCGCTCCATTCGTGGGCAACCTTCCCTGCCCATGGCGGCTTTTGCCCTGTCCTTGGCAGCTTTTTGCCCTGCCCATGGCGGCTCTGGCCTGCCCATGGCAGCTTGCCATTCTCAAGGCAGTCTGCCCGCTAGGAGAGGTCCCCGGGAACCGAACCCAAGGCCTCCCATGTGGTATGCCAGCACCCTATCCACTGGGCTATCCAGCCGGCCCCAAACAGTGACTTTTAAAATGGTCTTAAATATGCTCAAAGAGCTAAAGGAAAATATGAATGAAGAATTAAAGGAAATTAGGAAAATGACAGACACAAAGAGAATATCAACAGAGAGATGGAAATAATCAAAAGGAAAAAAAGAGCACTGAAGACCACAGTAAACAAAGTAAAAAAAATCTCTATAGGGCTTCAACAGCAGATTGGAAGTGGCAGAAGAAACAATCTGTGAACTTGAAAATATATAGTTATATATAGGTATGTATATATATGTTTATATGTGTATATGTACACATGTACATGCATGTGTGTGCATATTGATATATATCTATATAGTCTGTATCACTTCTGCAAAATTATAGGCTATTATAGTGGTGTTTTGAGTTAAATGTGTGTAACATATATATATGCTATGTGTATACACACATACACACAATTACACACATATATATAACTAAAAGACACTACCACAATAGAATATAGGTTGGCAGAGAACATTATTGGAGTTAAATGTATTCTAATAATTATACTGCTCGGGAGGAAAACTGTTAAGTTTAAACTTTGGTAACTTAAGTATGTCCTAAGAAATTTAATTTTAAAATAATGCAAATAGAATGTATAAATATCTTCCAAAATAGTAACCAAAAGGGGGGAGGGCAATCTAATAAGAAAGAGAGAAGGGAAATGTAAAGTTTAAAAAGTGAGGAAAATAGAAATCACAAAATAAAATGGTAGAAATAACATACATATGTCAGTAAATGTCTGCGTGGATAAACAAACAGAAGACATATGTCTAAAAAGGTATGAAGAAAGGCTGAAAATGAAAGGAAAGAGAAAATATATGGGCAAAGTACTAATCAAAAGAAATCTTGTGATACCTATATTAACTCCAGAGAATCAGACTTTCAGTAAAAGCATTATAATAAATAAAGAGATCACTACATTATGTAGATCACTACATAATGATAAAATGTTCACTTCTCCATGAAGAGGTAACAATTTTCAACTTATATATACATATTTATAAACCAAAATTGACAAACCTACAAAGAAAAATAACTTCATAGCCATAGCGAGAGGTTTATACACTTTTTTCATTAATTGAGAGATGAAAAACATAGAAAATCATTAAGGTCACAGATTTGAAAAATATTTCTTTTCGGCTTTATCTAATGGATATATATTTTGTAAATATTATACACTATTTTATATCAGAGTAACATTCTTTTCAAAGATAAGAATGGTGGAGGGGACATCACCATTCCAGACTCCTCGGGATTGGGGGAAGAGCTATGGACTAGAGTGGACTTCTTGGTGTCCTGTTATAGACTTGTTGTGATTCATGCAATGGAAGAAATTACAAAATCATGTGGAGCCAGGGGCTACTGGGCACTTTGGGGGCAGGGAGAGGGAAGGACAGTTGTAATACAGGGGCTTTTTTGGGACTTGGGAATTGTCTCGGGTGATGTTGCAATGGAGGATATAGGCCATTTTATATCATCATGTGTCATGCAGAACTGTGTGGGAGAGAGGGTGGTCTATAGTCTGAACTGTGGTCCATGCATGGTGGCAAAGCCCCAAAATGTGTATATCTATTACAGGTGATGTGTCACACTGATGAAGGATGTATATGTGGGAGGTTATGGGAAGTGTGGGAGGTGGGGCATATGGGTACTCCTAAAATTTCTGTGTAACATTTATGTAAATCAATGTATCCTAAAAATTAAAATTAAAAAAAGGAAAATGTTAAAACCTATCACTTTTGGGGCAAATGGCTAGAAATGAATAGGAGATAAGACAGGTATGTTCTTCTGTTTAATTTTATTTTGTACTGCACATACATAGCTACTATAATTAAAAATAATTGATATTTACAAAGAAGGACTAAATTTAAACATTTTAGATAAGGAATATATTGCCCTGTCTTTTTCAGGAAAGGATGAACATAATCCTGTGCTAGGGCCATGGTTGATACTTAGGCAATGCTGTTAAAATAAACTGAATTAAATTGAGAACAAAAAAAAAGATACAATGAATATGTCAGATAAATTAGACACATATGCCCCATAAAGTAAAACTCAAAAATTTCAAAGCTGTTATATTAGATATCAAAGTAGTAGCTAACGTGGACGCATGACCCAAAAAAGTTTCTGTTTGTTTCTTAGTATGTTTGCTTGTTTGTTTTCTCCCCAGGAAGTAAAAAAGAAGGTAGTAAAGAAAGAACAATTAAGAAAATGGCAGAGTAGGGGGCTCCAGGACTCGATCTTCCCACCAAAACAACTACTAAACATGCAGGAACTGTATGAAACTACTAATGAGAAACTCTGGAGGCCAGAAAATCACTGAACAAAATCCAGGGATGACTGGAAGGAAAAGGTTGATAAATTACATTGAAGAACAGTACATTGGTGACTCTGTGCGGCAGCTCCTGGTGCCCATCCACCACTCTCGCTGTAGGCCACTGTGGGATCCAGCTGATGGCTAGCTCACTGGTGACAGAAAGGAATATAAAAGTCCTCATCCCAAAGACTGTAGTGGATATGGCAGATCACTGATCGTGGCTTTGATTAGCCACTTCAGGTGCTTGGGGGCCCAGCTTAAATGCAAAGATAGAAGTAGGTTGAAAGTGCACAACAGATGGGGGAAAATTACACCATGAGAATAGAAACCAATAGAGTTCTGTGGTAACTATACTAATATCAGGTAAAATAGATTTTAAGTAAAAGATAATCATGAGGGACAAAGATGGTTATTATATACAGATACAGGGGATAATTCAACAAGAAGGTATAACAAGTATAAATATATATGCAACTAACAGCAGAGTCCCAAAATAAAAGAAGCAAATTCTGAGAGATCTGAATGGGGAAATTGATGGTTCTACATTAAATGTAGGACACTGCAACACGCCACTCTCAATAATGGATAGAACATCTGGTTAGAAGAACAATAAGGAAATACAAGATTTCAATGACATTGAAAACCAACTAGACCTAACAGACATATATAGAACACTTCACACAATAACAACACAGTATACATTCTTCTCGGGGGCACATGGATCATTCTCCAGGGAAGAGCATATGTTGAGTCACAAAACAGGTATCAATGAATTTTAAAAAATGGAAATCATACAGTGTATATTCACTGACCACAACAGGAATGAAGCTGGAAATCAATAACAGAGTGAGAAATGGAGAGCCCATAAATATGTGGAAATTAAGCAACATAACGTGAAACAACCAGTGGGTCAAAGAGAAAATTGGAAAGGAAATTAGGAAATATACTGAGGAAAATGAAATGAAACTACAACATACTAAACTTATGGGATGCAGCCAAGGCAGTGTTGACAGTGAAATCTGAAGCTCTAAATGCTTACACTAAAAAAGAAAGACTTCAAATCAGAGCCCTAACCTGCAAAACTGGGAGTACTAGGAAAAGAAGAGCAAACTAAACACAAAGTGAGCAGAAGAAGGAAATAACAAAGATCACAGCTGTAATAAATGAAATGGGAATAACAGCAACAACAGTAAATGATAGAGAGATTCAGAAAAACCAAGTTAGTTCAATGGAAAAAAATCAATAAAACCAACTACCTTTAGCTAGACCAAGGAAAAAAAAAAACACAGAGAGGATATAAACAAAAATCAGAAATGAAACATGGGACATTACTACTGACCCCAGTGAAATAAAAAGGACTACAATGGATATAATGAACAACTATACACTAATAAATTAGATAACTTACATGAAATGGACAAACTACCTACATTGACTCAAGAAGGAATAACAGATCACAACAAACTAATGACCATTAAACAGATTGAATCAGTAATCAAAAACCTCCCATCAAAGAAAAGCCCAGGACCATATGGCTTCACAAGGGAATTCTACCAAATTTTACAAGAAAATTTAAATACAATTCTGCTCAACCTCTTCCAAGAAATTAAAGAGGAGGGAATACCCCCTAATTTGTTCTGATGCCAACCACACACTCATAGCAAAGCTACATGAAAATACCAGAAGATAAAAAAATTACAGACCAATATATCTTAGGAATATGGATGGAAAAAATCCTCAAAAAAATAGTAGCAAACTGAATCCAACAGTATAAGAAAAAAAAAAAACATGCCATGACCATGTGGCATTTATCCTTGGCATGCAAGGCTGGTTTATCACAAGGAAATCAATCAATGTAATACACCACAGAAACAGAATGAAGCGAGAAAAAAATATGATCATCTCAATTGATGTAAAAAAAAACTTTGACATAATCTAGCAGACCTTCTTGATAAAAATACTTAGAACATTAGGAATAGAAGGAAATATCACAATATGATAAATGGCATATATGAAAAGCCCATAGCTAACATCCTATTTAATGGTGAAAGTCAAAGATTTCCCTCTAAGATCAGGAACAAGAAAGGGATGCCCACTGCCACCACTGTTATCCAACATTCTATTGGACTTTCTAGTCAGAGTAATTAGGCCAGGAAAAGAAATAAAAGGTATATAAACTGGAAAGAAAGAAGTAAAACTTTGCTTATTTGAAAATATGAGCCTTTATATAGAAAATCCTGAAAAACCCAAAACAAGGCTCCTAGAGTTAAAAAAAGAAATTCACCAATGTGGTAAGGTACAAAGCTAACATGCAAAAACCACAAGCAATGAAAAATCAAATGAAGAAAGCAAGAAAAAAATCCATTCCCAATAGCAACTAAAAGAATCAAGTATCCAGGAATAAATTGAACCAAGGATATATAAGTTTTGTACACACAAAGCTACAATACATTGCTAAAATAAATCAAAGAAGACCTAAATAAATGGAAGGGCATTTTGTGTTCATGGATTGTAAGACTAAATATTGTTAAGATGTCAATGCTCTCAAAGCAATACACAAATTTAATGAATTGAAATCAAAATTTGAACAACCTTTTGTGTAGAAATAGAAAAGCCCCTCATCAAATTTATATGGAAGAGTAAGGGGCACAAAAGACCTGAAACCATCTTGAAAAAAGAAGATGAAGTTACAGTACTCACCCTTCCTGGTCTTAAAACTTATTACCATGCCAAAGTAATCAAATCAGCATGTTACTGGCACAAGGACAGAAATATAAACCAGTGGAATAGAACTGAGAGCTCACAAATCAACAATCACATTTATGACCAACTTATTTTTGACAAGGTAACAAAGACCACTCAATTGGGGAAAAAAAAGACTCTTCAAATAATGGTGCTGGGAAAACTAGATCTCCATTTCTAAAAAAAAAAAGAAAAAAAAAGGTGGTGATGGTGGGATTCTTTATGGGAATCCTGTATTTTCTGCCTGATTGTTCTGTAAACCCAAAATGTGTCTAACAAAAACCAATAAAAGGTATAATGTTAAATGGTCTCAGAGTATCCCCATCAGATTAGTTCTTAACTACAAAAAAAAAAATGTATCTTTTACCATCAAGAAACCAGGTGCACACACTACTTGCAAAAAACTGATCACATTTAGTATCATCAATAATGGATCAAACAGAAATTATGTATTTCCTGATGAGAGTAAATAGGAAGAAGACAACACCATCCACAGTATTCTGGCCAAATATATATTAATTGCAACTAATCATGCAAAACAGTCACATAAATCCTGAACATTAGGCATTCTACAAGATAAATGTTCTAGATTCTTCAAAAATATCATTGTGAAAGAAAAACAGGCTTAGGGTAGGGAGGAGCTACTGCTTTAGATGAAAGAAACTAAAAAGACATGACCACCACAGGCAAGGTATGACTTTGATTGGGATCCTTTATCAATATTTTTTTTATCTCTTTTATTAAGATTATTATTTTTTAAATTTATTATACATCCCCCCCTTTTTTTGCTTCTTCTTGCTGTGTTCATTTTTCTCTGCCTTCCTCTGTGTCTACTTGTCTCCCCCTGCTGGGGCAACCTGCTGAGTCAGCATGCCCTTGCTCATGGGGGCTTGCCTTTGCCCATGGTGGCATGCCCCACCCACATTGGCTTGCCTTCTCAAGGCGGTTGTTTGAGGAGGCCCGGGGACCGAACCCAGGGCCTCCCATGTGGTAAACCAGTGCCCTACCAACTGGGCTATACAACCGGCCCTTATCTCTTTTATTGAGATATGTTCATATACCATACAAATCACCTGAAATGTACATCTAATGGTTTTTGGTATGACCACAGTTTTGTGCATTCATCGCCACAATCAATAGAACATTTTCATTACTGCAAAAAGAAAACTGCCACCCCTTAGCAATTACTTTTCAATCCCTTATCCATCTCCTGCCACACATATCCACTAATCTATTTCCATCTCAACAAATATATTTATATTCACAATTTATATAATGGGAGTCAAACAATATGCAGTACTTTATGTCTGGGTTTCTGACACTTATGATAATTCTCTCTTTTTAAAATTGATGAAAATATTAATATATTACTATTCACTACAGTCCATAGTTTGCTGAAGGTTCATTTTAGCTCAGATACCACCCTATTAATAACATCTTGCAATTTTAATGTACATTTGTTATGACTCAATGAAGAACATTGGTATATTTATACTATTAAACACATGAATTGTTTGCAACAGGGTGTCTATGCTATACTGTCCCAAGTTTAATTATTTAGCTTTTCTTCTATGAAATATACCACCCTAAACATTCCCTATCAACCACAATCATCCCCCATTTAGGTCCTGCTACTTACATTCAATCTAATGTGTTGTCATCACCTCTATCCAATTCTAAGCATTCACAAACGACCTTATTACCAATTCTGCACAAATTAAGCCACTGCTCCCATTTGCTATCCTCAATCTACCTTCTGGTGAGAAATTTTCTACTTTTAACTCTGGCGCTTTTCTCATTATATGTAGATCATATTAGAGGGATCATACAATATTTGTCCTTTTGTATGGCTGACAAAGGAACAAAAAGATTTCAACAGAGAAAGGATAATCTTTTCAACAAATGGTTCTGGAACAACTGGGCATCCATATGCAAAAAAATGAATGTAGACACCAGCCTAACACTTTTCACAAAAATTAAGGTCAAAATGGATCAAAGACCTAAATGGAAAATCTAAAACTATAAACTTCCAGAATATGACACAGGAGAAAATCTAAGTGATCTTTGGTTTGGTTATGACATTTTAGATATAATACCAAAATCATGACATTGAAAGCAAAGAAAAATTAATTTGGACTTTATTAAAATGAAACACTCTTAAAAGAATATTAGAAGATGAACCAAAGAGAAATACAGATAACTATCTATAGGGCAAAGGAGGACTGGGGTGAACAGGACAGAAATGGAGGCTGGACTTCTCTGAGTGCATCTTGTAAAGTTTTGATTTGCAAGCCATGTAAATGTTTTCTATCATATTAATACAAATTAAATCAAAGTGTGTGGGGGCAAGAGCATGGTGAAACATCAGCCTCACTCTGACTCAGGTTGTTGGCTAACCATGAGAGGTGTTATTTTAGGTGACAATGAAATGTAGTAATGTGACTAGAATATCTAGTGGGTTATATCCTCTTGATCAATAGAACTCCAAGATGCCATGACAATTTTATGTATTCATAGGGTTAGCAAAAATGCTGGTTATAAAAAAATTTTGAGGGCCCGGCTAGATAGCTCAGTGGATAAAGAGCGCGCTGGGGTACCACATGGGAGGCCCGGGTTCGGTTCCCGGGGACCTCTCCGAGCGGGCAGATGGCCTTGAGAAAGGCAAGCCACCATGGGCGGGGCAGAGCCGCCGTGGGCAAGGCAAAAAGCCGCCACGGGCAGGGCGGAGCCCCCACGGGCATGGCAAAGTCACCCGTGAAAAGCGGAGCTGCTGCCTGCGAAGCGGAAGCCGGCAGCCCGCAAAAACATGGAGGACTGCTGCCCGCAAAACATGGAGCGGAGCCGCCTGTGAAAACGGAATGGAGCCACCCTCGAACGGAGTGAGCCACCGCCGCGGAGGGCCGACTCGGTGCGTCGCCGCAAAGATGGGGGGAGACAAGAAGCAGACAAGAATGGACACACAGCAAGAGCAAGCAGAAGGGGGGGGGATATGTAATAAATAAAAAAAATAATAAAATAAAATAAAATAAAAAATAAAATAAAAAATTTTTTAAACTCTTTCTCTCTTTCTCAATTAACCCAAAAGCAGGTGGAATAGAAGAAGAGGAAACAAAGAACAGACAGAAAACAATAAAATAAAAAGCAAGATGATGGAGTTGTACCTAGTACCATCAACAGTCAAACTAAATATAAATGTTCTAAATACTGCAGTTAAAAGATAAGATTTCATATTGGATTTGAGCAAATAAAGGAAGCCCAACTATATGAGGTCTAAAATAAATGCTCTTTAAATATCAGAGGACAAATAGATGAAAAGTAAAAAGATAAGACAATGACATACCATGATAGAATTTGACAGCTGGAGTGGCTACATTAAATATCAAGCAAAGAGGATGTTCAGAGACAAAGAATATTGCCAGAGTTGAAGATAATTTCATAATGATAAAGAGGTCAACTGAGATGAGGATATATAATCTAAATACTTGAGCAAGAATTTCTAATACAAGGTTAAATAAGAGTGGTGACAATGGACATACTTGTTTTGCTCCAGATCTTAGAGCAAAAGCCTTTAGCCTTTCATCATTGAGTATAATGTTCACTGTAGATTTTTCATATAGGCTATTTATCATGTTGAGGAACTTTCCTTCTATTCCTATCTTTCGAAGGGTTTATATCAAGAAATGATGCTGTATTTTGTCAAACGCCTTTTCTGCATCCATAAAGATGATCATGTGATTTTTTTACTTTGATATGTAAATGTGGTGTATTACATTGTTGATTTTCTTATGTTGAATCATCCTTGCTTACCTGGGATAAAACTCACTTGATTATGGTGTATAATTCATTTGATGTGCTGTTGGATTCATTTAGCAAGTGTTTTGTTGCAAATTTTTGCATCTAAGTTCATTAGAGAGGATGGTCTGCAATTATTTCCTTGTGCTATCTTTATCTGGCTTTGGTATTAGGGTGATGTTGACATCATCCAATGAGTTAGGTAATATCCCCCCACCCTTCAATTTTTTGGAAGCGTTTAAGCAGGATTGGTATTAGTTCTTTCTGGAATGATTGGTAGAATTCATCCGTGAAGCCATTTGGTCCTAGGCTTTTCTTGGTTGGGAGGTTTTTGATGACTAATTCAATGTCACTACTTGCAATTGGACTGTTGAGGTCTTCTATTTCTTCTTCCATCAATGTAGGTTGCTCATGTATTCCTAGAAATTCATCCATTTCATCTAAATTGTCCATCTTGTTGGCATACAATTTTTCAAAATATTCTCTTATGATGCTCTTTATTTCCATGGGGTCAGTGGTGATACCTCTCTTTCACTTCTGATTGTATTTATTTGCATCTTCTCTTTTTCTTTGTTAGTCTAGCTAAGAGTTCATCAATTTTTTTGGACTTCTTAAAGAAACTGCATATGGTTTTGTTAACTCTTTCTAATCTTTTTTATTCTCAATTTCATTTAATTCTGCTCTAATCTTTGTTATTTCTTTCCTTCCATTTGTTTTTGGTTTAGTTTGTGGTTCTTTTGCTAGTTCCTCCAGGTGTGCAGTTAGGTCTTTGATTTAGTGCTTTCTTCTTTTTTAATGAAGGCATTTGTGGCTATAATTTTCCCTCTGATCACTGTCTTTGGAAGATACATATAATGGAATATTATTCAGCTGTAAGAGGCAACAATATATTGAAACATGCAACAATACTGAGGAACCTCAAAGACCTTATGATGAGTGAAGTAAGTCAGTCACTAAAGAACAAATATTGTATGATCTCACTGATATGAACTAAGGATATTGAGCAGGCTCACAAACACAGAGGATGGAAGATTGGTTACCAGGAGATAGAATGGGAATAGAGAGTGGTGAGCTAATGCTCAATCTGGGCAGAATCTATAAGGTCGGTGGTGGCAGTGTCACAGTGGGACAGAGGTGATGGCAGTGCAGCGATCTGAATGAGGTTGACAGCACAGGAACATGAGTGTGAGTGTGCATGGAGTTAGAGGGCTGTCCGTGCAGCTGAGGGACAGCTGAAGAATGTAACAGGCAATGTGTGGTGTGGTGAACTCTAGGAGAGCCAAGGATCATGCTTGAGAATATAATTTGGGAGTGTTCTTTTAGAATCTATGGCAGGGGAATGCCACTAGTACAGGGTGTCAGTGGAAGGGGATCTGCGGGGAGGGTGCACCTGGGGCACACCTCTATAGGACAAGAATGAGTTTCTGTTGTCACAGGGTTTTTCTCAGTGGCTAGAGACTCATACATTAGCAACAAAATATCAAACTGCCATCCTGGGGAATCCTGCTACTTTCTAAGAGTGGAAAAATATCTGTAGTATACAGGCAGTGCCTAATAAAAGAAAACAGGCCAATATGCCAAGTCTTCAATATTAATGCCTGTACTTATAAACCTTACTTAATACTGTGAAACTGAAACAGCCTAATAATAACTAATGCCTAACAATTAGCTCTGCAAAACCTTCTTGTTACTCAAATATGACCTCTCTATAAGCCAAACTCAGCAAATAAAATCACTACCATCTGAGGCGGATGTGGCTCCAGCAGTTGAGTGCCTGCTTCCCACATGGAAGGTCCAGGGTTTGGTTCCCAGTGCCTCCTGAAAACAAAAAAAATCAAACAACAAGCAATCAAATGAAAAAAAAACAACTAAGGGGAGCCAATGTGGCTCAGGGTTTGAGCTGCAGCTATCCACTTATGAGGTCCCAGGTTCAATCCCCAGGCCCAGCACCTCAAAAAAAAATCATTGCCTTCCCCCAATGTGGGACATGACTCCTGGGGATGAGCTTTCCAGGAACCAAGGGATAACTACCAAACACAAACCAACAATGCATTTGGAAAAAGATCTTGAGCAAAAGGGGGAAATATTAAATACAAAAAAGAGTTTTTACAGCTAAGAGATTTAAAAGTGAGCTGGGAGGTCATTTCAGAGGTATGTCCATGCATGTGTCAGGCAGATCTCACTAACTGCTACAGCAGACAAAGCCTCAAACAGGAGTGCTCCTGAGGGCTCTAGAGATGCCTGGACACTATAGGCATGGCACACAACCCCATGAAATCAGCACCCCATTGACAGGCCTTATTTTGGAGTACATTATAATCTATTTCCCCAATATACAGAGTTAAACTCATTTATGATTTCCCCACTCATGATAATTCTGCCCCTTTTATTTGAACATACAATTAGCACTATCCCCATTAAATATATGGTCTCAGAGACTTAAATCTTTAGTCTGTTCATATGCCAGCTGAGAATTGAATCTAAGCAGATTGTGGCCAGCATCTACTCTCCAGTTCCTCTGACTCATTCAGGACAACTAACAAAATGATGATGATGACCAAGACCCACCCTAAAAAACAAAGACTAGCTACAACTGCAAGCAAAACAGTTCCTTCCATCTTTCCCATAATATTTAAGCCCTCTGTCAGAGTGGACATCATCCCAAAATCTTCATGATTTGAAGAATGTACAAACATAAGGTGGAGTGTAACCATGGGCCAAAGTAAACTTATTGTTATTGTAGTAATGGAAGAACTTGTAACATTGATATAAAGATAGTGGTTACCAGAGGTTCTGAGGGGAGGGAGAGGAAAGAATAGTTGGAACACAGGGCATTTTTAGGGCATTGGAATTGTTCTGCATGATAACATAATGATGGATATAGGCCATTAAACATTTTGTCAAAACCTATAAAACTGTACAGTGCAAAGTGTAATGTAAACTATAGATCTTGCTTAGTAGCAAGGCTTCAATATTGGCTCATCAATTTTAACAAATGTACAACACTAATGTAAGATGCTATTAACAGGGGAAAATGTGGAAGAGGGAGGGAGTGGGGCATATGAGAATCCCCTATACTTTCGATGTGACTTTTCTGTAATCTAAAAATTCTCTAAAAATAAAATTTGTTACTTAAAAAAAGAATTGCACTTGCTCTGCAACCTCAAATTAAAATAAAATAAAATAAAACATTTATGCACCTAATCATAGAGCTTCAAAATACATGCAGCAGAAACTGATAAAAACTGCAAGGAGAAGTAGATAAATCCACAATTATAGTTAGAGATTTCAACACTCTCAATTGATAAAACAAGTAGACAGAAAATCAGTAGGGTATAGAAGACTTAAACAACATTATCAACCTACATGGCCTCATTGGAATTTACAGAACACTGTGCCCCACAACAGAAGAGTACACATTTTATGCAAACATACACACAGAATATATGACCATATTCTGGGCCATAAAACAAACCTCAAAAAATTTTAAAGGATTTGTGACATACAAAGTGAGATCCCAGGAAACAATGGATTGAAATTAGAAATCAGTAACAGAAAGATCTCTGAAGTGTTCCCCAAAACTTGAAAACTGAGTAAAACTCATCTAATTAATCCAAGAGTCAATGAAGGGGAATGGATGTGGCTCAAGCAGTTGAGCACCTGCTTCCCACATCGGAGATCCAAGATTCAGTTCTCAGTGCCTCCTAAATAACAACAAAAACAAACAACAAGCAAAACAAAATGGAAAAAGGCCAACTCAGAGGAGCCGATGTGGCTCAGTGATTGAGCCCAGGCTTCCCACATATGAGGTCCCTGAAAAAAAAAAAAAGAAGAAAAAGAGTAAATGAAGAAATAAAAAGGCAAATTAGAAAGCTGAGAATGAATTTAAAAAGATTGATAAGTGATAACTTTTGAAGCTGTGTATTTTGTGTATGCTGGAAATTTTCAATAAAAGTTTAAAAATAAAGATAAAACACAGAACACTGTTGCATAACAAATTACACAATGAAGCTTTCCTTTTAAATCCATGAAACTCAGGTCCATTTTTTCCCAACTCAAGCACTATGTGGAAGCATCCATCACAATGAACTACACAATTTTCTTGCTCCCAGTCTACAGAAAATTGCCTTGCCCCTCCTCATTCAAGGATTGTGTAGGAAATTTCAACAGGAAAATAAAGATTTCTATGCTTTAAAAATAAAGCCATTTGAGGATTTAAAGAAGAAACATCTCCTCACCTTGGACTTTGCCTGTAAATGTGGAAAAGCTACTCAGAGGCAAAAGCCACACTTTCCTCCTCTAGGCTCTACTCTCAGGAAAAGAAGAAGGATTTATGGGATTCTTGATCTTTCTTGGGGGATACTCTATACTTTTTTTTTTTTTTAACCCAGGACCTCCTACATGGGAAGCAGGTGCTCAACCACTGAGCTATATCCACTCCCAGAACCTACAGAATTCCATTACAGAGCTCTGTCAAGCAATCTCCAGTCACAGACTTGACATACACCAGGGGTTCTTAACCAGGGGTCCTTGAGCGCGACGTAATTTTGAATAACCCTAAAATTTAATTTTAAGACATGCCATTGTTGAGTGTCATAAAACTATCTGCCGCTACATTTTGAGAAGGGGTCAGTGGTTTTCACCTGACTGTCAAAGAGGTCCATGGAACAGAAAACACTAAGAACCCCTTATGTACACCCAGTAACAGTTGGAAAAGTACAGCCAGGCAGGTAAAGAACATACAGTCACAAACACCCTATCACAACTCCAGACTCACAACCCAAACTCATGCACTAATACATGAAACCACAGTTGAAAACAGCTGGTCGCTCACAGTTACGAGACCAGGCACCCTCTCTCACAAATACAGGCATCCATCTTCATTGTAGGCGCTGGACTACATTTCCCGGAGGGCCCGCGAAATGAACGCCCCTTCGTTCGCGAGTTTTGGGACGTTGCATAATGAGAAGGTCGCCTGTGGTCGCTGGGCTGGTGGAGCAGAACCGTGCTTTGATCGGGTCGCCACCACCTGGACCCTGAACTGCGCCCTCTGTCCCGGTGAAGGGTCCAGAATGACTGGGGGGAAACGCGGAGAGGAAGGGGCGCAGGAATTGCGTGTGTGGCCGTGTCTCATGTGGTTTAGTATGTGTGAGAGAGAGTCCCTGGTGTGTTCCCTGGTGACAGCACTCCTTTTTTTTTGGAACTAAGACCTTTAGACCTGCAGAACTTAAGGTTACAGGGACAGGAAGCAAAATTTTCCTTGCGGATCACTAGGGGTAAGAATTAGTGGTGCCACTCCCACTTCCACCCCTTGATTCCTAGACCCATGAATCCTGGTTTTGGGAGAAAAAGCACCACAGAATGGGTGCTGATTTAGAGCATACACAGACTCCTGGAGAACATTGCCCCAGCCCTGCAAGGTATTACTACCTAGGTGGTGCCGCAATTGAGTCTTCAAAAGGCCATTCCACCGTTCTATCAATCCAGCTGCTTCAGCATGATAGGGAACATAGTAAGACCAGTGAATTCCATGGGCATGTGCCCATTCCCATACGTCATTTGCTGTGAAATGGGTTCCTTGGTCAGAAGCAATGCTGTGTGGAATGACATGGTGGTAGATAAGATATTCGGTAGGTCCACGGGTGGTAGTTTTGGAAGAAGTATTGCATGCAGGAAATGCAAAGTGGAGAAAGTGTCCAAAGCAGTTAAAACAAATCACTGCCCCTTCCATGGTGGAAGTGGTCCAATGTAATCAACTTGCCACCAGGTAGCAGGCGAATCACCTCAGGGAATGGTGCCATATCGGAGGCTGAATGTGGGTCTCTGCTGCTGGCAAATTGGACACTCAGCAGTCGCAGTAGCCAAGTCAGTTTTGGTGAGGGGAAGTTCATGTTGCTGAGCCCATAAATAACCTCCATGCCTACTTGCACGGCCACCTTGTCCAGGAGCCCATTGGGCAATGTCAGAAATGGCTGGGGAAAGAGGCTGGGCATTAGCCACAGAGCAGGTCATCTTATCCACTTGATTATTAAAATCTTCCTCTGCTGAAGTCACCCTCTGGTGAGCATCCATGTGGGACACAAATATTTTCATGTTTTTTGGTGACTCAGAAGGGTCTATCCACATACCTCTTCCCCAGACCTCTTTGTCACTAGTTTTCCAAACATGTTCCTTCCAAGTTCCTGACCATCAAGCCAAACCATTGGCAACTGCCCATGAATAAGTATACAAATGTACCTCTGGCCATTTCTTCTTCCAAATGAAATGAACAACCAGGTGTACTGCTCAAAGTTCTGCCCACTGGGAGGATTTGCCCTCACCACTGTCCTTCAGGGATGTCCCAGAAAAGGACTGCAGTGTTGCAGCTGTCCACTTTTTGGTGGAACCATTTGTAAACCAGGCCTGAATTTTCTCTTCCTCAGTCAACTGATTGTAAGGGACTCCCCAAGAGGTCAAAGCTTTGGGCTGGGAAAGAGAAGGTAATATGGTAGGGGTGGTGACCTTGGGCATTTGGGTTACTTCCTCATGTAACTTACTTGTGCCTTCAGGACACACTCAAGCCCTATCTCATATATACCACTTCCACTTTATTATGGAGTGCTGCTGTACATGCCTAACTTTATAGTTT
>PVKH010005518.1:10557-22104 GCA_004027955.1 Chaetophractus vellerosus | reverse complement strand
GTCAGGACTCAAACGTATTTTCTTGGTTCAAACTCAGAAGTTGTTTCCACTACAGAACTGACCTTAGAGTGTCTTTATTCTACCAATGGAATACATTATATGAGGTAAGAGTCTAACACGGAGGTGCTTTCCCAGCTAAATCTACCTGGTCTCAACATCGACTTTTTACCTTTTATCCTAAGTCAAAAGTATAATGTTTTAAAAATTCTTAGGGGGCCAGCTGTGGCCCAGTTGGTGGGACACCTGTTTGCCACGTGGGAGGCCCCAGGTTCGGTTCCGGGGCCTCCTCGAGCGGGCAGATGGCCTTGAGAGGGCAGGCCACTGCGGGCAGGACAGGCTGCCATTTGGTGGGCTGGCTCGGCGGGTCACCGTGGGGTGGGGGGAGGCAGGAAGACATGGAAGAACACACACACACACAAAAAAAATTAGCCCAGCGGGGGCAGGCGGAGGGGGAAGGATATGTAGTAAATAAAAAATAAAAATAAAAATTCTTAAACTTTAGTGTGGTTTTAAAGGTGATTTTAGGACAACTTTGGAAATAAAAAATGGCTAAGATCTATTTGGTGACATTCGCCTCACTAATCATGAACTATTTCTTCTTATCCAACTCTGAATCCTTTTAGTTCATCCACAAAATTCAGGATTGTGATTGTTAAATTGTCCACTTTTCTCTTATTGATAAGCTCCTCCCTCTCAGTCACAGGGAGAATTTTTTTTTCCTAATTAGATTATCTGAACTAGTCTCATACTAACCATAATTAGTCTTTGGAAAATATCTATGTCCAAGATCTTACTTTCTCTAAACTTAAAAAAAAGAGAGGAAAATGGGGGGAAAATAAGAAAGAAAAACATTAGAAAAGGTCTTTCCCATAGAAGTACAAAACTGTTCAACTCATATTTTCCCCTCATAACAGAACAGTATAAAATGTTCTGTTCTGTGACAGGTATCCAAATTGTCTAAGAAATATCTCATATTCTGAAAAAAAGACACTGATGATAGGGAAGTTGCCTAATTAAATGATAAAATATATTATAAAGGTGCATTAATTAAATGATTGTGCAATTGGCAAAGGCATGGGCAAACAGATCAATCAAATAGAAAGGTGTTAATAACAGGGTGGTAAATGGGAATCTTGTATTTTATGCATGATTGTTCTGTGGCCCACCACTTTTCTAATAAAGAGAGAAAAGACACAAAATAGATTATGTTACCTAAAATATGTGCAATAGAGATGCTTCCCCAAAAGGTTTCTATGGACAAATACTTATCAAAACTACTGCCTTCTTTATCCATCACTTGGAGACTTGCAATCAATTTTAGGATAGTAAAGAATCTGAGGAGTGCTACTTTATAGAAATCTGTTTAACCTTATAAAACCCAAATTTCCCAAACTTACATTACCATGAAATCTTTTGAAAGATAATCCTAAAATCATCTTCCACAGAACACAATTTGGAACTTGCTGGGACAGAGAATCCATCAAGGCCCAAGTATATATGGGAATTTATAATGTGAGAAAAATAGTTGAGAGAAAAATTAATTACTCAATAAATGATGGTGGGAAGAACAATAATAGTAGAATAAAAAAAGAATGGTGAGGAGAAAAATAATAGCAGGGGAAAAAAATGAACTAACTACTTTGAAAAAAGCACCGGTTAACTATCTCACATCTTATACCCCCCCCAAAAAAAAAAATATTGGGGCAAATGAAATTTTTTTAAAAATTCAAACTTTAAAAGAAATAAGCAAAATATTGGTTAATATACTAAAAATACAGGAGAGGGAAAGCTTTAGAGGCATAACAATGAAAAAAGAAATGAAAGAAAATTTTATAAATAGCACTACATATAAATTAAACTTCTATACAGAAAAAAAATGTAAATAAGGATAAAATTAACATTTCAAATGATCAAAACTATTTCCAATATAAACAACATAGATAGGGCTCTTATATTTCAATATCAAAAGGAAAAAAATAGAAAAATACATACTAATTCACAAAAGAAGAAATACTAAAGGCATTTAAACAATGAAATGATGTTTAATTTTCAGTTGTAATAAAATAAATGCAAATTTAACCAATACTGAAATACCATTTTTGTCTTTCAGATTAGCAAAAATTGAACAAATTCTTAACAATGCCCCATATTGGTGAGATAATAGAGGAATTGAAAGTCTTATCACTGATACAAGTTTCTGAGGGACAATTCCACAATATCTATCAGAATTTTAAATGTGATTACCTTCTGACACAACAATTTATCCTCTAGAAATATATTTTTAAGAAAATGTGCAAACAAAGATGCATACAGTAGACAAAAGGCATATTGATCAAAAGGTTGAAGTTTAGAGTGATAACTTGGAATTTTTTTGCTTGAGTGTGTGAGCTTGCTACAAATACTTATTAAGTACCTGTTCTGAGCCAGGCACTGTGTATATAGATATAACCAAGATGGGCAAGGTGCTTAACACAAGGAACTTCTATTGTCGAGAAAAGAGGGAAAACAAACATATAAGAAAAATTATCAGAAGTGTCCCTGAGGAAGTGGCATTTAAGTGAAGATCTGAAAAACAATAAGGGTCATTCACATGAGAAGAATAATGAATAGGAATTTATAATTGGAATTATAAGCAGCTTTGTAAGCAGCTTTGTAAAGTAATTTTCATTTTAAAACCATTGCTGTAATTGCTGCTTTGAGAATAGATTGTATAGGAGCAGTGGGGGAATCAGGAAGACATCTTTAAAGGCGACTGATCTGGACCAGCTGAAAGATGCTGACAGCTTAGAGTAGGGTGGTAATAACGGATATGGAGAGAAGTGAGGACATCTGGAATATATTGTAGATGTAACATGGAAAACATTTGCTGATTGGTTAGATGTGGAGAAGACAGAAAGAGTGGAATCAAGATGAAGACCAGTACTTTTATTTTTGAGCAACTGGAAAGAAGATGGAGATGTTGACCTAGATAGAAAAGACTAAGAAAGAAATTGAGGAAGCAGATGTGGCTTAACTGGTTGAGTGTCTGCTTCCCACATGGGAGGTCCTGAGTTCAGTTCCTGGTGCGTCCTAAAAACAAAAAAACAACAACAAAAAAATTAAACAGCAAGCAAACAAATGAAAAAAACAACTCAGGAGAGCCGATGTGGCTCAGTGGTTGAGCACCAGCTTCCCACATATGAGGTCTTGGATTCAATTCCCAGCCACAGTAACTAAAAAAAAAAAATGATTTTGGGGTATGGGGCTAATAAACAATACTTCTGTTCTGACCAGTTATGTTTGAAATGCCTACTCCACATCTAAGAAGATGTCTCAACCAGGAAAATGCATATATGATGTTGGAGTTTCAAAAGGTCACATCTAGGGCCCGGCTAGATAGCTCAGTGGATAAGAGTGCACTGGGGTACCACATGGGAGGCCCCGGGTTCGGTTCCCGGGGACCTCTCCAAACGGGCAGACGGCCTTGAGAAAGGCAAGCCGCTGTGGGCAAGGCAAAAAGCCGCCACGGCAGGGCAGAGCCCCCACAGGCATGGCAAAGTCACCCATGAAAAAGCGGAGCTGCTTCCTGCGACCGCGTAAGTCCGGCAACCCGCAAAAAACATGGAGGACTGCTGCCCGCAAAACATGGAGCGGAGCCGCCCGTGGGAACGGAATGGAGCCACCCTTGAACAGAGCGAGCCGCCGCCGCAAAGACGGGGGGAGACAAGAAGCAGACATAGTAAAACACAGAAGAATGGACACACAGCAAGAGCAAGCAGAAAGTGGGGGGGTATGTAATAAATAAAAAATAAATCTTTAAAAAAAAAAAAAGGTCACGTCTACAGAAATACATTTTGGTATCTCATAATTAATATTTAGAACAAGGGATGAGAGTGTGATTACCAAAGACGCAGAGAAAGGAGAGAAGTGAGAGGGAAGTAACCCAATCTTAGGGCACTCTGACATTATAAATTAACCAGGGGAAGAGGAGAGAGTCTGAATCCTAGTTCTGCTATGTTTTAGCTCCACGGCTTCACTGAAGTTAGCATTTCTACTGCTCAGTTTTCTCATCTGTAAAATGGGCATAATAATAACAAGTTTGATGGTTATTTGGCAGATTAATGGAGAGAACTATGAGTAAAATGGAAAGCACCATCTCCAGCACAGAGTATGTACTCAACAATTGTTTATTAGTTTCATTGCAAAGATATTCACAGTCTTAGTAGTGAAAAAGTAGAAACAACCTAAATTAATTTTTAAAGTAATGGAATCACTTTTAACAAAAAATGAAGACAAAGCTATATGCATATTGAAAAAAAGAAAGAATAGTCTGAAATAATTATAAATAGGTATCAAATTAGTAGTCAGAAACAGAAAGCTGTTACATGACATAAAATTAAATTGGGTTTGGTTCCAACTAAAGAATTATAGAAAATTAGAAAAGAGTAAATCCAAAAACAGTTCAGAGAAAAAGCACCTCAGAATGTTACTGTATAGTATCTTAAAGTAAAGGATTCTACACTTTGGACTCTGGAGATATAAGGGTCTCTGCTACACAATATTATTAATTATTAGTTCTAGCAATTAATGCAAATTAATTATTACATTTCCTTGTAACACGTATCCCTTGATATCTGCTAGGCCTGTAGGCCTAAAATTCAGATATGAAACTTATTCCACAATTTCTGTTGCTTTTTTTTAATTAAAGCAGGCTACCACTCATCTTAATTTTTAATACTGTCCTGACTGCAGGAAATAAAGCACTGATTACTTTAAATAAAGGAAAAAATATGCTTAACACATTTTCAATTTTTCAGTAAGTGACAAGATGGAAAAATATAACCGAATATCTTCTTAATGATCTATATGACTTAATTCAAAATAAGATGGGATATTCTGAACGATGTTAGTAAGAAAGGTATAATTAATTGTTTTGTGAATCAATATTTCAACAAAATTATGTCAAGATAGATTTGATTCCCTTGTTTCTTTGATTTGTTTGAATCTTTTAGGAAAATATTGCTTTTCCACTCTCCATTCAGGGGTAAATTAATATCCCCCACTTCCCAGAGTGACATAAGAATTAAAGAAACGGCAAAAAATTCCATATCTGTGTAGTCACTTATGTGCAGCTGCTGAACTCTTCAAGCAACAGCTGGGCAATTAGAACTATCACCCTTGCATTCTATAACACAACCTGAATATCATTTGTATTTAACTTAAAGTTTTAGTGCTTCTGCTACATGTTAATTCTCTCTTGTCTTTATCAACCTTCCTCCCTTTGAGTTCTTCCTTCACTTCTTTCCTATTTCTCAACGCAAAATTATATCAAACCGACTCAACATATTTCCCGTAGGAGGGAAAATGGTAAAGTTTATTGCCTATACAGTTATTTTGGCAACTTGGAAATACTATTCAGCTTGGGTTGTTCTATGAAATACGGATTGTGAAAACAGTTAATACAAATCTTACTGTGTTTCTAGGAAATTGGAGTATTCAACTCTCATTCTTTATTTTCAAAATTCCTCCATACATATTTCTTTTAAATATTAACATGAACATAGGAGTCTGAAATTCACATCATTGTGGGTAACCAGAGAAATGCCAAACTGCTTTAAGAGTCATTTGAAAATTGTATGTGACCATCAATGAATGTATTCATATGGATTCTGTACCCCTCTCATCTGAGGTAAACATTTAGTCTGTACCAGACTCTCCTTTGATCTTGCAACTACATCCTGACAGATTGAACGGGACAAAATCTCTCTTTTTGTACACCTCCCCAATCATAAAACCCATCAAAACCAGAAACACATGTAGTTTTGGACTCCGGTTGAAGCATGGAATGTTTTGTTTCTGGGGCCCATAAAATGTTGTGATTGACTGTTATAGCCCTCAGGCCATTTGCCCTTGTATCTAAAAACCTACTTTCTCTCCAACAATGCAGAAAACAAGGAAGGAAGGAGGAAGAAAAGAGAGGAATGAAGGAAGGGAGGTAGGTAAAGGAAAAGAAAGGGAAATGCATAGATTGCATGCTTTTTTGGAGATGGAAGAAGGAAGCCACGTACATTCATTGGAATACCACATATCATTTAATCCTTATATCAATGCTATGACCTCCTTATTTACATGCTACAGATAGGAGTTTAGGAAGTTGCTTGCCAGAGGGTTTGTGTAATAGCCTAAATGACATATACCCAGAAAGAAGAAGTGGTACAACTAGGGTTGAAATCAGATCTGATATATTTCAAATTCCAAACATTTTGCTTTCCTTGGACTGTTTCCACTGGGAAGTGGATCAATGGGGAATTTTCTTTCATTTGTATAACTGTACAAACTCCCACTTTGCAAGTTTGTGCAACATTGTTATCCACCAGGGGAGAACTACTACTCTGGGGACACATTGATCAAAAAACACCACAGAAAGTTCGCCTAGTTTGTGTGTCCACATCTTCCAAAACTAAGTCCTACCCAGCAGGCAAGGGAATCCCAGAAGCAAGAAACTGTAAGGAGTCAGCCACTGGTGGGAGCTGAAGAGGAATGAAAGAGGTTGAACCAGAGTCAAAGAAGCTCCCCAATGGGAAAATCCTACACATAACAGTTACAACCTTGCCTGAACACCCACTAAGAGAGCAAGTGTTTGAGTTCTTGCTTCAGTGAAGCCCATAGGTCTTAGCCAGAGAGGGTGCATGGGGAGGCTGTTCCAATCCCAAGATAAGCAAAATAACTTTTGTCCTTTGCCCTAATCCTTTATCCCTGCTCCCAAACTGGATTAGTAGAAATGTAGACCATTCTTCTTTACCACCATCTCCATTATTTGAAAGCCTGAACCTGCGGGAGAAAAGTTAAGACTGAAGATTTAAACTGGACTGTACTGACTTTTTAATAGCGTAAAATGACCACAGAGTAGTGAAAACTGCTACAAGTTTTAAAGAGACAGAGAGATCCAGGCCAGTGCATTTGGGACTATGGAAAGGAGAAAAATTGAAATTTATATTTTTATTCATAAAACATATGCTTCTATAGGAAACCAATTATATGCATATTATTTTCTAATCCTTTGAACAAACCAGTGAAATAGATCCAATGTTATTGCTCCTTTTCAGACTAGATATTTGACATTCAGAGACATAGAAGAATTTGCGAAGCTAAGAGTTAGGAAGTGTCAGAACCCAGTTTCAAACTTGAGACTGTTTGACTCCAGAACTTTGCTGGAAATCATTACTCTACAGTTTCAGACAGGTTAAGGATGACAACACATATCCCAAACAGTTTTATATTTTAAACTACATTTAGTTTAACTGAGCAGCTCAGAGATGCACTATTATGCATGACCACTATTATGCAACAGCCATGGGAGATATTTACAAAAAATTTTTAATATTAGTATAAAGTACTGTGATGCATATCAAGATGAACTATTTACCCTAATTTCGACTGTTAAAAAATAAATTGAAGGAATTATACCATTATGCCAAAATGTTTGACAATAGGAGGTGAGAGAGAAGGTGAGTGTGATAGATGACCTCTTTCTGCTTCTTTGCAGTCTATATTTTACAAATTCTCTAAAATGAGGTTGAATAAGTTTGTTCGTGAAAAACTAAGAGATGTGTAGAAAAATCTATTCTACCACACATTTTTAACATGTTGTAGAAGATACATAATACTGTATTTGTTTGGTTTATTTTAAATTTACTAAAGGGAGCCAAAAAAAGTTTAAAACTTAAATGTTTATAAAACAAGTAACTTAATCCAGTAAGGAAGAGTTAACATGACGTCCAAGTAATTTTCAATTGTTTGAGAGTTTATAACTTCCATTCCACCCCTTAAAACACAATGCCATTTAGTAAACAATGGCACGATGCCAAATTCTGGTTACAATTGTTTATTTTAATTAATAATAAAGAATATTCAGTAGATAATCTTACTGTATAGAATTCTATGATATCCAAAGAAAGAGTAAACTCTATGAGCAGCTTTTTCTAGAGTTACAAAACATAAAAGCCAAATATAAATTATTTTTTTCAGAATCACCAATATTCTGAAATAGAAGTTTAGCTTTCATTTGGGTTTGGGCAAGCACACGTTTCATATACAGAATTACATGAAACTCATTGAAACATGTCACAGCTTCACAGTAAAGCTCCTAGAGCCCCTGGCAGCTGTCTAGAAACCAATGAAAAGCGATTACAGGTCAGAAAGCAGTGAGGAGCACTGAAAGTCCTTTTGTATTAATGCTACATTCCTTTCTAGTGCCTCTCAAATTTGTTCTCCCTCACGCAGTATTTTGGTAATGATTCCCTCTGTGTACAACACCCCTCAGAGGTCAGAAAAGCTATATGGTAACAACCATTTAGGCAATCGTCTTATTACAAATTCCCCATGTAATTCTGCCGGTAGGCAGACCAGAATGTCTGGCAAAATCGTTTCCATTAGAAAGAATCTACCCTATAAAGCATACTTCAGGGAGGCAACAGGCCTTGATATCCATGGATATTCAGACAGTGCCAGGAAGGAGAGCACTGGAGTGAAGCATCCTGAGAAGAGAGAGAATTGAAAAAGTGACCTGTGTTCTGGGCATGGGATGATTTCACTGGCTTCCCCTTTCAGCTCCATTTCTTTCAATGTAGCTCAGTTTCTCTGTTGGTAAATGAGAAAACAAAGATAAGTATCCACTTCTGAGGAATGTGGTGGGATCTGCAGAATATTTATTTGAGCATTTTTAAATGATTTGGCATCATAGGATTAATGGCTAGAAAATGATTCTGAAAATTATAAAAATCTGCTTAATGGAGATAATAGTATTATTATCATATCCTGTGGTCTCTACAATCCTGATTTTGTGTGAAACAGCGAATAGAGAGTCACTTTAAGTGTGTGCCCAGAGGTGGTTTTACTGAAACAGTAGTTGTTTGAAATATGATTCTTTGGGGAGTTTACTCTCCATGACCCATGTTCCATTTCCCTTGACCTCTGTATGGTCTTTGCTCCTTGCATTTTTATGGTTTCATTGATGACAGTATTTAGGTTTTTTCCTTCCTTTAACGAATTCCTAATTTAATTATTCTAGTTTTCTCCATAAACTCTGTATTTAAAGACAGGAAATATAAATCCTAGTTACAGAAATTTGTTTATTATGTTTTAAAATTATCTAATACAATTTAAGTTTGGGACTCTTTTTACCACAAGGTATAGTAGTAAATACTACATTATCCTACAAGTGATTATGATTGAAAAGGAACTGGGCTAAATTTTTTTTTATATTGGAATTTATTGGGAAAATATGAAGTTTACAGGATGAAGAGTTGGTAGTGAAATTGTTACAACAGGATATATTAAGTGTATATGACCATATTCTTCAGATACTAAACTCTAGTATTGCTTACCAAATAATAAAAAAAAAAAAATACTCATGCATCTTATGGACTTCAGCAGCACAATAGCCTGTCATAAGAAAGACAAAGAAAAGCTGTTTGACCTGGTATGATGATAACTTTTTCTACATGAATAAAGAAACAAATACCCACTAAACATAAAACATTTCTGAGAACAGCTGGGTAACTTTATAGGCCTCTATAACTCACATCTTTTAACACCAAGATTTCATTTTGAAGACTTATAAAAAACAATAAATAAGCAAAATATACAACAGTGAACATGGTCTAGTCTTATAGCAGATCAGGCTATTTATCCATAAAGTACTTTATGATGCATTTAAACAGTTTAGGTTCATTCTGGCTCTTGGATCGTAGCTAAGATCAACTAAGTGAAAGCCCTAATACTCTCCAGTATTCTGGCTCTGAAACTTTAAAGATTCAGTTAACGTCTCTGAAGCACTTTAACCTTGAAATGAAATCTTAAATTGTTACTACCTGTTGAATACTTTCATCCTCTAAGTACTGCTTGATTTCTTGAAGTTCTTTGTTTCCTACCCATTCTTTCATCAATGATGTAAGCCCCATTAACAATTTTCATTCTCCTTTCTTATCTTCCTCTGTAAAAGTAATCCTTACTGGGAACTCCTGTTAAATTTCCTGATGGATGATTTCTGAAAAGTTTGTGTGCTCATTCTTGCTCTATCTTAGAACCATCTGTTTTCCTCACAAATATTTTCTTTCCTCTGTAGAACAGATCCTTCTGGCATGGATTCTGCATAATAAGGGGGAAACTCCACAGCCTGTAATGAAAATTAAATCAATCCATCTACCAACCCAATGTTTATCCACATTTTGTAAATCTCAACATTGAAAAGCCTACAGAAAAAAAAATTCCTTGACATTTAGCATAAAAACTCCATAACCAAGCAAGGTAGGAATATCAATGGCAAAAAATGCCTTAGCATTCAGTTTATAAAGGATTAGATGATTCTGCCATTAAAAGGATATTTTTAATGTGTACCTGAAAAATAAGACTTTGAGGAAAGAGTGAGGTAAGTGATGACAGGGTTACTGCCCAGACACTGGGAAGAATGGGAATGGAAATTTAAATGCCAAAATATCTCTAGACCACCCACCATCTATCCACCTCTGAATAAAGCAACCTCTGAGGAGGGCAAAAAGCTCATGGTGAGTAGGAGCTTAAAAGAGAGGTCTGTTTGGATGACCCAGACTTGAACTTAGAGTAGATAAAAGGAGAGCTGTGATAGCTGCATTCAATCCATTCAATCACTACAACTTAAGAGAACATAGTTAATGGAAAGCACCATCTAGGCCAGATTTTCTGAAGAGTTTCTATAACCATGTCCCAATGAAACATAGAATGCTACTCAGAATAAATAGTGGTCTCTGGTTATGGTTATATAAACTGCAGGAGAGACAAAAGTAGATAAAGGAACATATAGAAAGAAAGTCTAAATTAGAGAGGGAAAGAAAGTATGAAGAGAGTGAATGCATAAGAAATAGGAGAGAAATAATTGTGAAAGATGGAACATGATACAGTCAAATGGGAGAAAAACTAGGAAATATAAAAAATAAAAAAATTTTATGAAAAAAAAGCAAATGAAGAAATGGCAATTGTAAACAAATATTTAGTGAAAATGACTGTCTATAACTATCCCATTTTCACCTGCTTCCATTAGTATTTGATATCTCAATGTAGTCTTACCACTGGTTGGGAAATTTCTCAATGACATCATTTTTGTCCACATTATTTTAGCTTCTTAAGGAGAAACAGAATGCATACAATGAACATCCAAGTTTCTTTTACCTATAGGTATATTTAAAAAGAAAAAGCAGGGCCAGCCATATAGCCCAGTGGATAAGGGCGCCAGTATACCACATGGGAGGCCCCAGGTTCGGTTCCCGGGGACCTCTCCTAGCGGGCAGACCGCCTTGAGAAGGACAAGCCACCATGGGAGGGCAGAGCCGCCGTGGGCAGGGCAAAAAGCTGCCACGGACAGGGCAAAGCCGCCACAGGCAGGAGAGGTCGCCCGCGAATGGAGCGCAGCCAGCCACCCGCGAACTGAAACAGAGCCGGCCGTGAATGGAAGCAGAAGTCGCCCACAAGTGGGGCAAAGCCGCCTGCACCGTGACCGGTCTCTGCCCATCGCTGCAACGGGGGGAGACAAAG
>PVKH010005518.1:0-10457 GCA_004027955.1 Chaetophractus vellerosus | reverse complement strand
AACTCATTACCAAACCTAGTGTAAGCAGGTCTGCACTCAGGGGCTAAGTCTTGTGATATAAAAAAGCAAGTGACGAACTTTCATCAACTTTCAAGACATTATGCTTTCAATTGAAAATATGTCAAAGTCAGGCAAACAAAAGAATCCTATGAGATGCTTGTTAAAGTCCAAATACTTAGTACCATCTAAGCACCATAAAGTCCTATTCCTTGGTATATAACCCAAAGAATTGAAAGCAGGGACTTGAGCAGATACTTGCACATGTATGTTCATAGCAGCATTATTCACAATTACCAACAGATGGAAGCAAACCAAGGGTCCATCAACCAATGAATGGATAAATAAATGCAGTATATATGTAAATGGAATATTATTGAGCCATAAAAAGGAATGACGTTCCAATACATGTGACAACATGGATGAACCTTGAAGACATGATGTTGAGTAAAATAAGTCAGAAAGAAAAGGACAAACATTGTATGATCTCACTGATGTGAAATAATTGGAATGAACATATTCAAAGTGTTAGAAACTAGAATACAGATAACCAGGGACACGGGTGGAGGTAGGGAATGGGGAGTTAATGCTTAAATTGAACAGTGTCTATTTGAGTTGATGGAAAAGTTTTGGTAATGAATGTTGGTAATGGTAGCAAAACATTGTGAATATAATTAACATTACTAAATTACATATTTGAATGTGGTTAAAAGAGGAAAGTTTAGGTTGCATATATGTTACTAGAATAAAATTTTTAAAAAATAAACATAAGACTATAATACAGTGAACTCTATTGTAAATGATGGACTGTAATTAATAGTACAATTATAAACTTGTTTTTTCATGAATTGCAACAAATATACTTCACTAATGCAAGGTGTTAACAATGGGAATATGGGAGCTCTATATTTGATGCACGTTTCTCTGTAAACCTACAATTTCTCAACTGAAAAAAGGACAGGGAAATTTGACTTTTTAGCAAAGTTTCCAGGTGAGCTAAATAAAGGCACATTTAGGAATCACTGTAATAAGGTACAGTCCTTTGCATACAAATCAAGTGTAATTTCTCCCCACTTTTATTGATACACAACAAAGGAAAAATACCATGCCATGGGACCTATTGCAGTAGACTTATAAAACATTCACTAGGGGATTTTACCAAGTAGTCATTTGATTACATTCAATAAATCTACGTAGGAGCCAAATAACGTCCTAAGGGAACAAGTAGACAAGAAAAAAACTGCAATCCTGATTGCTTGTTAATGGAACCAAGAGCCAAATGTTCACTCCAGCCACCTGTGAACAATCCATGTTTGCCTGTGACATGGAAGGTAGTCACTTGTTTTAGACTCTGTGACCGGCACCTCCGTAGATTTATGGTGATAGAGATAGCAATTCATTTCCTTAGCTTTTAGTCCAGTGGAAGTTAAATTCTCAATTTATTGCTTTATGACCTTTGCCACAAAACTAGTTGAACATTATAAACAGAAAATTTTTCCTTTGGTTGTGGAATATGCAGCCACAGAAGATGAAGGACTTAAGAAACAAGAGTTGCTTTCAGTATGATGTCTCATGTGACATAAGGAAATTAAAAAATGAAATCTAGGATAAACTAAGAATTGATTGAAGCGTTTTCTAAATTATTCAGCATTATCAGCTACTTTCTAAAGCTCTTTAGATTTGTACCACAGGGACTAATTGGTTTAATTCTTTGTAAAGTTCATCACCTGTAATTAATGGACTAAAGACTGGGAGCATGAAGATTTTCAGGTCTAAAGTTTATAATGCCTTGGGTTTTAAATGTACTTGACCTCTATCCACTCCTTCCATATTAACATCACATTTCATGCAGAAAATGGAATAAAATGTGCCACTCATTGCATTGATTAGCTCTGAATCCTGGTAAATAATTAAAATGTTGAACCCTTGAATAGTTTGTGTTACTTTGTCCCAGGTTTTGCTCATTTCTCACAATGTTGTGGTCCCTCAGGGCAACAAAGACTGACCAATGCCCTCCATCTTCTATCCTCCTAAAGCACTGTTTGCTACATCTGAAACTGACCTAGACACTGAACAACAGTTTGGGGTACAAAGATTTTTTTTTATAGATACAATATAAATAATGTTATGATGTACATTCAAATTTTAGTAAAAAAAAAATCAAGCTAAGTAATAATTTTTAGAATACTAAGAAAGTCTTAATATAAATATCATGTCAAAGAAGACATTTATATGAATATCTGATTACAGCAAAATTTATAAAAACTCATTTGGGTTAACCTTTTAGTAATGCATAAAGTATAAAAATAAAATAATAAGTTTAACATCAAAGGTAAGAACAATAATTTATTGAGCACATGCTATGTGTCAAACACTATCCTGCAACTTAATATACATGATTTCAATTTATATTCATTTTGCAGATGGAACGAACACCAACTCAGAAAGGTTAAATGATTTGTCCAAGGTTATCAGGCTGCTTGGTAGTAAAATTCAAATTTAGATCTGCCTAACCTCAAAGCTCATCTTCTTAACTACTACACAAATTCCTATTCTTAAACTTTGAATCATTTTGTTAAACATGTCTTATTGTATTAGTGTGATCTTTAACAAGAAGTAATGCTGGCTTTTGTCCATCTGTGATGAAGGGAAAAAATGTCCTCTTCATAGTCAGAGGCCTACTTTGTTGCGACACTTCTGTTTACTTTTTTTTTCAGCATTACAAATTTTTATTTAGAAACTTCGAGCTAGTAGCACACAAAGGCAGTCTGAAAAGTAGATGTAAATTTACCAATTACTGTAAGGATAAATTTAGCTGTTTCTTGACATGATGTATTTATATACTTTTAAAAACAATTTATTGAAGTATATCATTCTTACATGAACATACATAAACAATAAGTGTTCATCAAATACTGTGAACTTACAAAACAAACATGCATAACATCATACAGGGCTCCCACACATCACCCCACCACAAATACTTTGCCTTGTTGTGAAACATTTGTTAACAAATTATGAAAAAGCATCGTCAAAGTATTACTACTAACGATAGTCCGTGTCTTACTCCCCTATACTTTTTTATAAGGATCTATTTATGTATTTATTTATTTTTATCCACTTTTACCCCGTCCCCATTTTTGCTATTTTTGTGTCCATTCACTGGGCAACTCTGTGTGTCCGTTTCCTGCCGTCTCTTCTCATCCTTCTCCTCCTGTCTTCACTAGGATTCGATCCTCAGAAACTCTGATGTGGGAAAGAGGCATCCTACTGCCTGCACCACCTTAGTTCCTGGTTTTTTGGCACATCTCATCTTGGCTCTCCCTTGTGTCACTCTCCTGTTATGTCATCATCTTGGTGCATGGCTCGTGAGGCCTGACAGCATACCCACGTGTGGGGCCTGGGGGGCTCACCTGCTCATGGGGCCTGGCAGCACACCTGCTTGTGGGGCCTGACGATGCACCTGTGCATGGGGCCTGGTGGCCCATGACCCTTCTATATTTTTCTTTTTTTTAATTTTTACTGGGAGGTTCCGGGGATCGAACCCAGGTCCCTCCATATGGGAGACAGACGCCCAACCTATTTGAGCGACATCCGCCCCCCTCCTATATCTCTTAAGTTTAACCAAAGATACCTAGAGTTACAGTCATTTCCCATACAGGATGGTCATATAATAAATCAGGCTTAGTTTATCACCAGCATTCTAAAAACCAGACCTAAGGAGAAAAACTAGGTCTGGGGACACATGCATGGTTTCTAATATAGCGAATTTTTAGTCTCCCCTGATTATCACAAAATCAGGACAGTGAGAATATTTGCATTTGTTTACTCTTTTTTATGAGCTTTGAAGTCAGTAAATATCTCTCAGCTTCAGTTTTTTTGTTTATACAGTTATATGGGACTAGGCAAGGGGAGGTATCATCCAACCTGTCCTATCTGTTCTGTAGCATTTGCTGTCAAGCTCAGCTAGGTCCATGCAAAAGACTGCCAAATCGAATTACTTTAATGTCCACTATCTTACATGAGATACATGGCAGAAGAAGTTTAACCGCAGATTTTATATTTTATAGAAAAGGAGACAGATCTGAGTGGACCATCCCCAGGAATTGGACCTGATGTCATGGCATAGAATGATATCCTGACACCAGGAAAACTGGCACACAAGAAATTTTCACATGGAGATGAAACCATTTGTGGCTCTAAACATAATTTCAAAAACCCCAGAGCTAATCAAGAAATCTCATCCTTAAGATTCTGTTTCTCAAGAACCATCACTCGTATCAAAACTGTAATTAATCAAGGTTCTCTAGAGAAACAGAATAGACAGGAGATATCTGTAAATATTATGAGATTTTTACAAGAATTGTCTCATGTGACTGGGGGAATAGGCAAGTCCAGTCTCCATAGGGCAGAATACAAGCTGGGAACTCTGATGAAGGTTTTGGATGAATTCCCCAGGAGAAGCTGGCTGTCTGAAACAGGGATGGAAATTCTCTCTTCTGATTGCTGAGATAATCACTTCTTTTAAAGCCTTCAACTGACTGGATGTGACATCTCTCATTGTTGAAGGCAATCTCCTCAGGTGATTATAGATGGAATCATCCATAGATGCAATCAACTTACTGATTCACAAAATATGCTCACAGTAACAATTAGGCCAGGGTTTGTTTGGCCAAACATCCAGATACCATCACCTGGCCAAGTTGACACATGAGTTTAACCATTGCACTTAAGAATACAAAACATACAAATTAAAACAATTTTCATTTATTGTTGGTAATAAAAATCAAGCAATGCTCAACAATTCTCACTGTTTGACAAAATTTTACCTATGTCACTCAAAAATCCACTTCATCAAATTTGTCTGCTGGTACAATTAAAATAATTTGGAGTGTATCTTGAAATTGTATATGATTATAGAAGTATAACAAATTTAGCCAGAACTACCGTTTTACCCATAAGCATACCTCTACATACGCAAACACATGAACACACACTAATCTGACAGTAAAAGAAATTTTGAAATCTGGCTTGCTGAATTTGCTATCAAAATGTCTCTAAAGAGAGAGACTCCCATTATTTATCAGAGCCATTAGCTTAAGCCATCTACTAGTAAAAGTACCCAAAAGAACCCACTTTTCAGATTTCATATAAAATAAAATGGCTGCTTTGGCTTGTCTATGACAAGGTGATTACCTTGACAATGTGACTACATGCTCAGGAAAAACATAGTAACTGTAACTTAAAAACAAAAATTTTAAAGTTTTCAGATCATTCTCATATGCTCTGTCTGATAAGAGTGTAAATTCTTAAACTCTTTTCTGGAAAATCAATTGACAGTTTTAGGAGCCTTTAAATGGTGTTAATTCTCTTGGCCCAGTTACTTCACTTCTGAGGAAGTAGACTAAGAAAATAGTCCATATGATTAAATAAAGAAGAAGAGCGAAAGAGAAAGTTCAAAGTACACAGGAATTCTTTTGGCCTTTTTCACAGTTTAAAAACTGAAAAGAATCTGAATATTCACAGGAGGATTCACAGGAGGCTGATAGATATCCAATCGATGGCATAGCCATCAAAAGAGTTACGCAATCAATAAAAATGTCCTCACAAAAAGTATATAATAACATGAAAAATATTTGCTATAATAATACATTTTCAAAAGGTATGAAATCATATACATATACAGAGAATGTATATATGAAAATATAGGAAATGTAAATTAACACTTTTTACCTTTGTGAATTAGCCAGTATGATTTTCTCCTACTTGCCTCATATTTTTAAATAATTCAAATAATCATTTCTATTTTAAAAAATTGATTAAGGGGCCGGCTCGATAGCCCAGTGGATAGGGCACCGGCATACCACATGGGAGGCCCCGGGTTCGGTTCCCGGGGACCTCTCCTAGCAGGCAGACCACCTTGAGAATGGCAAGCCGCCATGGGCGGGCCAGAGCCACCGTGGGCAGGGCAAAAAGCTGCCACAGACAGGCAAAAGCCGCCACGGGCAGGGCAGGTCGCCCGTGAATGGAGCGCAGCCAGCCACCCACGAACTGAAGCAGAGCCGGCCGTGAATGGAAGCAGAAGCCGCCCACAAGCGGGGAAAGCCGCGCCTGCGCAGTGACCAAGTCTCGGCGCATCGCCGCAATGGGGGGGAAGGGGAGATATGTAATAAAATAAATAATAAATCTTAAAAAAAAAAATTGATTAACATTTCCTCTTCTAAAAATGACAGCAACTTTCCAAATTCTAAATTTAGGCTACCTGGCTTTATTGTTTTTCTGTGTTAAAGACAGTAACAAGAGTTTTTCTCCCAGATTTAATCCTGAAATTTAAACAACCTTAAACACAATAAAGATTATTTTCTTCATCTAAAGATAATATGTCTTCAGTAAAGAATAGTTACAAATACAGAAAAGTAGAAGAAGGAAAAATAGTTTTATATTCCCATCATTGAGAGATAACCATTGCTAATATATTAATATATCTTTCTGATGTTTGTCTTTGCATTTTTCCTCTTTCTTACATTTACATATGCAATTTCATATCTTGTGCCTTTCTATATAAAGTCATTTTTAAAAGAATCTAAAATCAATAATACAATAGACACCAAATCTAAAAGTAAAATAGTTTCTGAGACTGAAATACAAGAAATGCTGAGAAAGGAACTTGGATGATATTAAATCCAATGGAAGTTGATATCTTAAAACCTGGCATTGCTAATTAGGAAGTTATTTCCTAGAACATACATTGACATACAATGGAGTATTCCATGTTTTATCAAAGTATTAACTAATTCCTAAGAAAACAATTATACCATAAGAAGCCTGGCATATGCTTCTACTGTCTATGGAATCCTGGAACAACAGTCCTTGGCATGGCATTTATCTTATTTTCTTTTAGTCCAATTTTGTGAGTATGGAAGTGAAAGCATGTTGCAAGAAATAACTAAGCTTCCTATCTAATGGTGTAACAGATAGGCATTTAGTTTTCTGTTCCAACGATTAAGGAGTGGGTCTCAAATTTTGTTGGGCATAATAATCACCTAGGGAACTTATTAAAATAGATTCCTGGTTCTCATCACCAATGATCAATACTCAGTTATTCTGGGTTAAGTCCAATAATCATCATTTTTTAAAGTACTCAAGTTGATTCAGAGGAAGTCAGTTGGTACTTAGATGAGTTTTTGAGAAACAGTGACATAAGATTGCAGAATAGTTTCCTATTGAGCAAAATACATCTTCTAAGGATATGAAGAATGTTTAAGAGGAGTCTGAGTGTTTTAGTTTGCCAAAGGGCTGCCAATACAAAGTACCAGAAATGTGTTGGCTTTTATAAAGGGGATTTATTTGGATTTAAAACTTACAGTTCCAAGGCTGTGAAATATGCAAACAAAAGGCACCATCAAAGATGTTTTCTCACCAAAGTCAGCTGCTACATGGCGAAGATGGTTGCCAATCTCTGCTGAGTTCTCTGCATTCCCCTTCAGAATCTACCATCTCTGAGAGCTTACTGTCAGCTATCAGGCCTCAAAGGGCTTGTCTCTTTCTGGGCCTCCTCTATCAGTCTCAGTTGCTCTGCTCTCTTCTCAGGTTCAGTTGCAAACTATCAGGCATATGGCCTAACTCTCCCTGGGCCTCAGCTCTTTGAGCCTCTCAGGGGCTGTATTCCTATAGTCCTCTCTCTCACATGGCAGGATCAATATAATATGACCACTTTCTTTAGCTGTGTCTGTGTCTCTCTGTGTCTTCATTTTTATCAGACCCAGCAATAGGATGGAGATTCACCATTACTGACATAGTCCAATCAAAAGCCCAAGATTGATCTTATCAAGTAATCCAATCAAAGACCTCTCAAAGGATTTAATGCAGTCAAAAGGTATCATACCCACAGAAATAGATTCGTTTAAAAACATAATCTTTTTCTTTTGGGGATTCATAAAATAATCTCAAACTGCCAGAATGACCCAATCAAAAGATTCAAAATGAAAATTGAGGAAGAAGAAGAAAAATGCCTAAATGAAATAGTAAACCAAGATATCTTAAAGAATGGCAAATATTAACCAAAAGAAGGAGGAGGAGGAGGAGGAGGGGGACAGAGAAAAAGAAAGAGGGAGAGAGGGAAAAGAGGATGATGAGAAGGAAAGGAGGAAGGAGGGAGAGAATGTGTGTTAAGCTCAGGGAATTTAACATTTTAATATGTTAATAATAATATCTCATCAGTCTCACTGAGATGTGGTGGCCTGGAACTTTTATTTAGAATATAGCCTCAGAATATTTCACTTTGTTGAAAAACGTAATGAAGAGAAAATTAAAAGATATTGAATGTAATATTTTACAATGTAAAAGTGTGGGAAAATACTAGGCACAATGTCATATTAAGTTTTATAAAAGTTTATTTTAAATATTTAAAAAATGATTAATATAATATAATTTCTAGAGATCCGGAAAGGCAACATGATTTAATAGAAACAGAAATCTGATTAAAATAAAAATAAAATAAGGTTAATATAATCACAATAATCCACCAAAAAAAGAAAACCTGCAGCACAGAAAATATCCTAAAATAATTTTTTTTATTATAATGCATGGTGATGGGCAGAAATTAATTTCACCTAGGGCAACTAGAAAAATAAATACAAGAGCAGCATGAATCTTAAGACCAGAGTCAGGAAAGAGAAAGGCATTAAAAAAAAAAGAAAAGATAAGTTTATTTTCTTAAACTAAAATTAGGAAAACAGATTTTCAATCTATGTGTTAGGAGGCTGAACATAAAAAAAAAGAAGGATTAGGCCTATTGCTTGGGGCAGTTGGCTCAATGCTAACAGAAGAATTACTTTCTTCCAGACCACCTATCAAAAGAGAATAATCTACGCACTGGAGAGTATAAAATAGACATGGTTAAAAGGAAATTGGAGCCCAAGATAGGGAAAATAATAATAGAACACCCAGATGCTTTTAATGAGTCTAAATTTCTAGGCCCACACACCTTACTTCTTACTACATGGGAAAAACTAGGAAGATGTGATTGCTGGCCAACTCTTGGTTATCTTCGAGAACTCAAGTGAAAGAGTTTCCATGGGCAAGTGTTCCATAGTTCAAAAGGTAGATTTCAGACTTACAAATTGGCTTAATATGGAATCCTTACAAAGTAACAATTATTCTCGAGTATTTAGAAAAGGAAATGGTAAGCATTTGGCAGATTGCATAAATTTACTAACAATAAATAATAGTATGATTTTTATACAGTTAACTATTCCAGCATATCAGAGTAATGCTATATAGACAAAGTGTAATATATTTCAAAATAGAAATCTGATAATATGCCCCATGATATTCTTGTTTACAGTGTGAGGAAACATAGCTGAGATAAAAGTACACTTAGTCATAGCTTCACCCTTTCTTAAGAGGTGAACGTGTGTCAAAGATCTAGTGGTAAGCCACATGATTCTGCCATTAGCCATGTCTTGATAAACATTTGTTACAATTGATGAACCAATATTGAAGCATTGCTAATAACCAAAGTCTATAGTTTACAATATGGATTATACCTTGCACTGTACAGTTTTTTAGGCTTTGTCTAATAATGTCATGTATCTGTCATTGTAGTACCATACGGACAGTTTCACTGCCCTAAAAATGCCCTGTGTTCTACCTATTCATCCCTCCTCCTCCCCTCTGAACCCCTGGCAACCACTATCTTTATATCAATGTATTGTTTTAATATAATATTTCATTTTTTAAAAGATAGATTACATAAATGTTACATAAAAAATATAGTGGATTCCGATATGCCCCACTTCCTCTCTCCCCAGACACACCTTCCCACATTAACAACATCCTTCATTAGTGTGGTACATTTGTTACAGTTGATGAACACATTTTGGAGCATTGCCACCAACTGCAGATTATGGTTTACATTATAGTTTACACTATGTCCCACACAATTTTGTAAGTTATGACAAGATATATAATGGCCTGTATCTATCACTGCAATGTCATTCAGGACAATTCCCAAGTCCTAAAAATGACCCCAATTAACTCCTATTTTTCCCTCCACCTCCCCTCAGGGTCTCCAGTGGCCACTGCCTCCACATCAATGATAAAAGTTCTTCCATTCTAGAATCACAATAAGTCTATAGTGGAATAATTGTGTCTACTTAAGTCTGTTATTCATTCTCCAATTCTGAGGATTTGGGGATGGTGATGCCTACTCTGCCTCTAATTGAGAGGGGGCTTAGGTCCCTTGGGGCAGAGGGATGGAACTATCTTGCTAGCAGTTGCAGACACTCTCTGTTCCTTGGAATAGGTGATGCTCATCATCATCTCCTTGTTAGCTGTTCTTGGTGGGTACAGTGAACTGGAGAGTAGGTGTTGCAACTCTGCTGAAATTCAGGGCTCAACTGGCTCATGGATGGACCAAAGATTTAAGTCTCTGGGACATATACTTACCAAGTTTGGTG
>PVKH010005517.1:0-22008 GCA_004027955.1 Chaetophractus vellerosus | reverse complement strand
GTGGGCAGGGCAAAAAGCTGCCACGGACAGGCAAAAGCCGCCACGGGCAGGGCAGGTCGCCTGCAAATCGAGCACAGCCAGCCACCCGCGAACTGAAAAAGCCGGCCGTGATGGAAGCAGAAGCCGCCCACAAGCGGGGAAAGCCGCGCCTGCGCAGTGACCAAGTCTCGGCGCGTCGCCGCAACGGGGGGGAAGGGGGAGATATGTAATAAAATAAATAAATCTTTAAAAAAAAAAAAATAAATAAATAAATATAAGGAAAACTCACCTCTGGCACAGTATTGAAGAGTTCCTAGTTCCTTATACAAATTAAATTCTAAGCATGATTTCAGTTACGGTTGTTTTACAAATTATTTTTAAAATTTGAGGTAATAATTTGGTGACATACATTCCTAGTAAAAGAATTTGCTTGTAGAGATTTTAAATTCTGTCATATAAAGACCCATGAGACTTCCGACTACAAAGAATCATTTCACTTTTTTTCTATTAGAAAAAACAGACAATAATTTGACTATGGTATAAGCCATCAACTTATTGTATCAATTACTACAACAGTAAGTAATTATATTTTAAAGAGTTATTCATTTTGTTGTGTCACAAGATACACTAACGGCACAATTTTATCAAATTTGCTAAGAACCACAAAATGAAGGGAGGAGGATAAACCAAACACTGAATACAAGTGTTGCCCACAGAACCCTGTGTAATCAGTCCCACTTGAAAATGCACATTCATTTGACTGTATTTGCAAATCATGATTTTTCCCCCTTAGAATAATATGGATGTAGAAATGCTTTCCTATGCAGGAAGGTTTTTAATCATTTTGCTGAGCATTAGGAAATGTAGCTTAGTAGCTACCTTGCATGGAAACACTAAGCTACAGCATGCCCAAATTTATCACAGAATCTGCCCTTTATAGCAAATTTTGATACTGTTATATACAATTCACATTTTCTGCATTCAGTCAATTATACCCATATTATCAATGTACAGTGCTTATAGCAAGCTGGCAAGTCACAAAGATGCAATAGACTTCATATGGTCTCCATATGAGTCATCGTGCTTTTAGAAAGTATTCCTTGTTTAGACTCACCTGGAAGAAAAAGGGGAATGAGAGAGAAAAAGTATCAGCCTGAAGAGGATTGTTCCATAACTTTGCTTACCATGTCCTCTTTTACAGTCTCATTCCAATTCTTGCTGATAAACATCTAATGCTGTTTGTCCCACAGTCCTCCAAAAGAAAGAAAGGGGAAGCTAATCAGTGTGTTAACATACCTCGCCATTTTTCAGCAGGTAATAATAACATTACTCTGCTTTTTGTATGAGCACTGAAGCCTCAAAAACGTCAATAAAAGTTCTAGTTGTAAGGCTTCTCCCCCCAGTGCCATTCTATAGTAGGCAAGCTACATTTAATGCCCTATATTAATGGGTCTTCAAGGTCCCTGGGTCTTCTTTCCTCATCCCAGTTGGTGACATAGAGAACTCATGGGCTCCAGGCATATCTCTAAGTCAAATGTCTGATTGGAGGACTTTATTTTGGGTCATCTTGCCAAAAATATTACCTGGAGCCCTGTTTGCCTGCTCACACTTTTCTTTTTCACATAGAATTCCTGGATAGACAAAACTTTTTATTATCTTTTTAGTGTGTTTTATTTTCAAGATGGATACGATACAATACTTGGGCTTGAGGAATTTATAACCTAGTAAGGGAAGAGAGGAATAATAAATATAATAAAAGTAAAAGTTTTGTTCCTATGCAAGTGACATGTAAGTATATATTTAGAGGACAAAGGAGGGAATAAAAATTAGTAATGGTGGGTATGAAGAAGGTTTTATAGAGGAGGTGAGCTGAGTTTGAGACACAAGAAAAGGCCGGAGAGATAACAAAGAGATGGGCATTCTAAGAGGTGGAAGTAACAAGCACGGGTAGCAAAAGCAAGGAATTATGAGACAGTCTGTCAATTTCTGGAACTTAGAGAATAAGGTACAGTGAGGTAAGACATGAAGTATAGTGAGGTAACCATTTAATTTATTATCCAAAGTGGGGTATATTTCAACGTTAAATTGGATGCTATTAATTCTTATCGAAGGAAAACAGAAATAAACAGGTAAATGAGGACGTATAGTCTCCCTGGCATGGGGTGAATGGTAAGGCTAGAATGTTACTAAGGTAAGAAGTGGATCACAATGCCTGCCCTTATGTGCCAGGCTAAGTTATTTGAACTCAGTGTGGGAAGCAGACTATTGTCTCCTATGACCTTCCGCCTCCACACATGTCCATAAGAATGAACCCAAAAGCACCATGAATATTGATATCGAGGTTATCAAAAAATGTTTGCTGGTAGGCAAATTCACAAGTATGGAATCCAAGAATAAAGGGGATTGGTTGTATTTCAAGTGTGAGAAGGACTCAACACATCCTTGCTGGTTTTGAAGATGGAATGGTAATGAGCCAAGGAATACAAGTGACCTCTAGAAGCTAAGAATGACACCCAGCCAACAGCCAGCATAGAAACGGAGGCTTCAGTCCTTCAACCACAAGGGACTGGATTCTGCCAACAACCTGATTAAGCCCGAAAGCAGATTCTTCCCAGAGTGACCCAATAAAAGGCCAACCTGCCAACACCACGATTTTGGTCTTGTGAGATCCTGAGCAGAGGACTCAATCAAACCTACTCAGATTTCTGAACTACAGAATTGTGAGGTCATAAATGGATGTTATATTAAGTCATTTGTTGTGTCATTTAATTTGTTATACAGCAACAGAAAATGAATACACCCAGTGAAAATTTTAGACAAAAGACTAAAATGATTGGTTTTATATTTTTACTAAATGTTAGTTTTTTGTGAATATGGAGAGCAAATTGGGTTAGGGAAATGGATGTCATAATACAGATAAAATACTACTGCACTGATGCAGTAAGAGATGGTCTGGCTTGAACCAGCATGAGGGTAAGATGTGAAAGTATAAGCGATATTAAGGAAGTAGCACTAACATGATTGCACAGTGATTGAGTTGAAGGGTGATAAGGAAGAGGGGTGAGTCAAGTTCTCCAGGGTTGTTGACTAGGAGGTGAAGTAATATTCACTGAAAGGAGTAGACACTGCTTGTTAGTAAAGATGATGACTTCAGGGTGATCAGTTGAGTTTTAAGTGTCTGTGAGACAACAAGTTGCAAATGACTAGTGGGCAGTCTAATACATAAGGCTTGAACTTGAGGAATGGCGAAGAGGCTGGATATATGGCTGGATATAAATGTATATATAATATATATATAATCCTGAGATAAACGATTATCAAAGTTATTAAGAGAGGGTAAAATAACTAAGGTAGAACTTTTAGAACTGAAAAGAAAAGAGGGTGAAGGGACATGCCTTGGGGAACATTGACCTTTAAGGAGTGGAAGTAGGATGATAGGCTTGAAAACTAGTGTATTAGTCAGCCAAAGGGGTGCCTTTGCAATATACCAATAATTGGTTGGTTTTTATAAAGGGTATTTATTTGGGGTAGAAGCTTACAGTTACCAGGCCACAAAGCATACATTTATTCCCTCACCAAAGTCCATTGTCACGTGTTGGAGCAAGACAGCTGCCAACGTTTGCCACCGTTTAGGCTTTGTGGGTTCCTCACTTCCCGGGGCTGTGGTTCTCTCTGGGCTTAGCGCCTCCGCTTGCTCCACAAGGTCAGCTGTAGACTATCAGGCCAATGGCTCACTTTTCTTCTCCTGGGGCGTTTTCTCCAACATCAGAACTGCTTCGCAAAACCTGCTTCTCAAATCTGCTCCCTCTGCCTTTGGCCTTGCCTTTTATACTTGAGACCACACCCACTGAGGGGCCCAGTTAACACCCTAAACATAATACAATCATGCCCAGATGAACAGATCAGTTTACAAGCATGATTCAATATGGATTTTTGGAATTCATAATTACATCAAACTGTAACAACTAGGCAGACAAGCAAAAAAGAAAATAAGAGAGTGCAGTGTCATGGCAACAAAGCTTTCAGCCATGTCTGGTTCTAAAAAGCTGTAAAGTAAAATGTAAAATAAGACGAACTTATAAAATTTGGCAGAAAAATCATTGATAAATATTCCTCAGGTATTGACAGTAGAGAAAGGGGATAAAATTTTGCAGTGAGATTTTTTTTTTAAATGACCTGGAGAAGAGTGGTGGATATAGTGAGTGTAAATGACTCAGAGAAGTCACCACTTCCTACATGCTTTTAAGGACTGTAGGAAATACAGTCAAACTGTATTTTAAAGATTTTTTCTGGTCTACACGGTCAGTTATTTCAGCGGTCTGTGTTGTTAGGTGAATTTTCAAGATGATGTTACATACCTACATTTTCGTAAGCTTTTCTTCCAGTGTTATTGTTAGGAGAAGTTTGGAGTGATTAATCTTGATCCTAATTTCTTTCCTCACTGATGCTGCTTGAATTAGTACAAGACAAAGTTGCTATTAGGTTTTCAACTATTGCACTGCACACTTGGGATAGGATCTATTTATACCACTCTTCTTAAATCTTTAATGTTTTGAACTAATAAAATATATGAAATCCTATAATTCCTAGTGAGCATAGCTCCTAGGGTTTTCTTCATTTATGGGATTTAGACCTTCTAGGATGCAGTGTGCCAGGGTCAATACCCCTCATTTTTTGCTCAGTGGTTGTGGATAGAGGCAGTCACTCACTGCTTGTCAAAAGAAAAGTGCTGATTTGGGAGTGGAGAAGTACTAAGAAGAAGTGCAAAAAAATTATCCTCACTGCTTTGGATGGTGCAGGACTTGATTTCTGAACCAGAGGACTGAAGATGAGAGAAGAATTAATGGCCTTTCTGCATATCCTGGCTTGCTCTCTCCTGGTATTCCTGGTGTTCCTGGTATTCTCCTCCTGGAATAGCATACTGGAATGGTGTGGGGTTGGGGGATGCATATAGTATGATTAAGTAGATGGAGTTGTTTTTTCTCATTTTACAAAGAGTAATTTCTCCACAATACTTTTTTATCTGAATTATAATAAAGAGAAATACATGTGGGCTCCTAAGTCTTTGATATTGAGCAAAAACTCCTTTTTCTATTTCCCAGGTAAAGATATATGCTGCTGTGGTGAGATGCACTTATCCACGTGAATTTTTCAATGGAGATTTTTGTTGTTGCTCTTAATACTGTTATTTCTTTTTTCATCTTATCAGAAAATTAGATACATTCAGGCAATAGTTATTAAAACCAGGGTAAGAAATTAAAAGATCTGAAGTGAATCCCACAAATCCACTTAGGTACTTTATAAATGGATTAGGTGGGTAAAACAGAACTCTTTCTATACAACTTTAGGTGGAGGCTCCAAAACAAGAGGTGCCAACCACACCACATTCAAGATCGAGGCATGGACCTCTCATTCAGGACTTGCAAAGAGGTGTCCAAAATGGCTTTCTGGACTTTTAGGTCAAGATCCATCTGGCGAGTACAAAGGGAGAGTTGCAGTCTCTCTTTGGTTATGGGCCCTTAACTCCTTCCCCTCCTAGTTTAAGGACTTGATGCGTGTCTCTAAGCCTATGGAGATATAGTAGTATCTGTTTCATTCCAGAAATCATTAAAGGAGGAGCAGCTGGTGAAGGGGTGCATAGTAGAAGGGAAGAGGGCTACAGATTGGAAGTAATTCCTTTCCCACTAACAGCAGGTTGAATGGCATGTTTCTTATGAATCAGATGTGGACTTCATGAGAGAAAGTTCAGTCTGGGATTGTCATAGATCTTGTTCAAGTGAGAAAATCTCTACCAGAAAGAGGCTGAGAATCATCACAAGATGTCCACGGTTTTAGGGAGGAACCTCAAAGGGACCAGCCAAGATTGATGCATTCATCCTGGCCAGGACAACTACCTGTGAGTGATACCCAGGCAGGGAGAGGGATCTCCAAAGAACCCACAAGTGTGCCTTGAGGAATTTAGCACCACACTTCCTATTACTTTCAGAGGAATCAGACAACAGTTTCAAGGAGACAGTCCAGGCTCTTCTCTATATATCTCCCCTTATTTGAGTCCTGCAGGAGCTATAGTTAACTTGGGGTGTGGGGTGAAGGGGAAGACACTTTAGGCCTAGAAATAGAAAAGGAATTCATCATAAGCTAACTTCTGACTGTAGGCTTTCTATGGAGAGCAGGCCCAAACTCATTAAAAGGACTTAAACAAAGCTTGGTATTTTGATTCTTACAGAGTAGGGAAATTTTACTCAAGAAAATGAGAGGATTCTTGGGAATAAAGGTGACTAGGGAATTTTTTATTAGCCTAGAGTGGGCAGATAAATTATATGATCTATTCTAAAGGGGGCAGGGGTGGTGGTTTTAAATAGGCAGAGGTGGGAGAGTGGGTAAGTTTATTTCTGATTGTATCTTTTACATCCCACTTGCTTATTGTCCCAGTACGTAGATATTAAGAAAATTGTTAAATTGATATTGAGTAGTCAAACCAATGCTAAAGGAGTTTATTAAATGACAGTTTTAGAAATATAGTCTTAAATATCAGTTTATTTTATTGAATGCTTTGACTTTTACTATAAAATTAATAATTTGAAAGTAAAGAAAACCAACTTAAATTAACTCAGTTCCAGTTGTTTTAACGGTCTAAATCCACCGTGTAGCTTGGGGGTGGTGGTGCAGGGAGGAAATGGAGAAATTAAAGGCAAGGGCATCTCACTGAGGTATATCAAATCCTATTAGACCAGGTAATTTCCTTGGCTGGAAACAGGACAGGGCTTCTATTGTCACGACTCCCTTGGCTGAAATCTTTTCTTTCTCCTCCATATTTGTTTCATTTGAAGGTAATTCTATTCCTGCTTCCACATTTGCTCTGTTGGGTCATTTTTGTCCTTGAGTTTACTTTTAATTTAATATGATGTTCACAGTAAATATTTAAACTTCTTATTATCATGTTTTAGCTATTCCTATGCAGACTAGTTCTAGTTATTGTTGATAGAATCTTGCTAAGCTTTCAAAATGTATTACTCTGGTATAGAGAATTGATTGCTCTCCTTTGAAATTTGATTGCCTACAAGGCTTGACATGAGGTTTATTCTACTTGTGAAATAAGCCATTTAACCTGGAATGCATACATATCCAGTTGAAACTTGAAGGAAATAAGTAACATTTAGCTTAGATTTAAATAACAAACATTTCTATTATAATGCTGGCAATTTAGATCTTCAGTTCAATTATTAAAATTTTTTTATTAATGATACCTTACACATATAGTGCATTTATAGTACACAAGGGAATTTCACAAACGTCATCACATGTATTTACCATGTGAGGTAGGCTTGACAGATATTAGCCTTCTGATGTTAGAGTTGGAGACAGTGATCCATGTTTATTAAGGGGTTTGCCACAAATTACTCAGTCTGTGGCACCACCAGCTCTAAAATATTACACTTAAGGAATATTAAAAAGGGGGATGGAGTAAGGAGAGGCCATTTGGAGGATGCTCACAAAAGATGCAGGACATACTCCTAGCACATTTCTTCCAAGTTGACAGAGAGACCCTGTATGCCTGTTTTTGTCTATAGGGCCTTTTTCCCAATAGAACCTCATCAGCCAGTGTCTAGTGCAGGGTTTTTCCTATGAACCACGTAAGTACCTGTTTTTGTTTGTTTGTTTGTTTGTTTGTTTAAATATTGCCTGTAGCTCACTTTGACCATTAGAATTTTTGTTGTTGTTGTATATTTAACAGCTCCAAGAAACTGAATAGTAACCCTATTTGTTGAAAATATCTTGCCAACAAAATTCAAAAGGGTAATGACTAAGAAAATACAGCACATAAAACAAAGGTCATGCATGGCTTCAATTTCAAGAGGGGTAGAATGAATAGGAATAGATATATTCTGAATTGATCACATACATAAAAAGACATTTAGATCAGAGACCTGGAAAGAACTAAAGGAGAAATAAAAAGATTGCCTTAAAATATGGAAATTTAAAGTCCAATTATAATCTCCCAAAGCAGAAGACAAATGGTAAAATGCTAGTTTTAAAGAAATTACAAGCATTATTAGTCCTTGTATCCCATATGTATCTTTTGAGTTAAATATTTGGTAAAAAAGCTTTGCCTCATTCAGTCATCAAAATGGCAGAGCATTTTGATGAGATTCAGAGAGCCTTCTAACTTATAATGGAAGAGTCTAAGGCAAATGATTGTTGATTCAAGTGACATTTCAAAGGCCATATTAATTAAGAAAGTAATTGTTGCTAATTGCATCTCAAAAGTTACATTAGTTTGGATTATTTGTGTGTTTATGGATTCTTTATGAGCAACACTTTAATCTGTGGTTAGATTAGAAGAACTTCAAGCATGAATTTTGGAATTGAATAATATATATATAGTTTGCACCTAACTATGAGATTTTGTGAACCATTAACTTAAAAAGAACTGCTGTTGAAATACTATTTCAAAGTAACTTTTTTTGTTCTCAAGTAAAAGGATGATGTAATACTCTAATAAAAAGTTTTATAATGCTATTATTGTAAAAAACAAAAAATAAGAAAAATTTACTGTCATTTCCCCATAATTTCTAAGAACTTTAGTTAATCTTAAATTCAAGTTTATACATATATTTTAATATTATATTTATTGTTTTCTTTTGACATGATCTTTTTTGTTTTCTTTTCTATGGAGAAAATAATCCAGTTGAGCTGTTAAGATTATATTGTTACATGCACAACTGGAAAAGGAGCGCTTTTATTCTTACATGAAATCATAATAAGTAATAAAAGTTTGATAATTCCAAAATCCTGAGTAATATATTACTTTAGTACTGGGTAAAGAAATGAAGGAGCAACAACAACAAAAAAAACTTTCCATGATTTTACCAAAACAATTGTGGAAAAGTTTCGTCATGATGTAATTATTCTTCTATCATGAAAAGATCCCTCAGAGGATCTGAGGGATCAATGGTCACAACCATTTCATTTTCTTACTTATTAAGCAGTCTGAAGGTGAATTGAGAGTTTTGATTCCAGGTTATGGTTATAATCACTAACTGCAAAAATCCCAGTTGCCTTTCATTAAATAGTTATAGACTTTAATTGAGACTACAGGGTGTCTACATGCAGAATAGTAACCATGCATAAATTTCTATGCACATAAAGGAACACTGCACTTTTAACAATGAAACAAATTATCAAAAAATTACATTTTAACTTAGATTTGGACTTTAGTCTTCTCAGTGATTAAATACAGATCTCTGCATATTTCTGCAAATTAGAACATTAAGCTAAATAAATGTACCATAAAGTAGGGCAGGAAAAAAACAAACTTTGCACTGTTACATCAATGGATAAATCTAATATAAATTAACAAATTATACTATGTCCTTATTTTCTAATAGCTGTATGAGAAAGGAGAGTGGGTGAATCAAGCAAATACCAGAATCTTAGCAAATTGACTTCCTCATCTTCATAAGGTTGAACAGTCCCAGGATCATGGGATAAGTATTGGATTGGTGCAGTAGAGATACGAGCAATAGGAAGCCACACAAAATGGAGGGGAAAGTGTGACATTGCAGACATCACAACGTTTTAAAAATTATTTGCCCTGAGTGAGATCATTGGGCCAAGAAATTCCCATTTTGAAAATTGTATTACGAATGTTTTGTATTTTAATACAAGAAAAATAAAGGCATTGTATTTGCATTTCTCCAAAAGGTTAAGAATTTAGTTGCTTTATTTAATCATTATAAAATTAAGTCTTGCCAACTACATTCAATTTATATAGAAATTTTCTGGAAATGTGACTCATTTGTATACCTGAAATAAATTACTTAATATAAATTTATCTCAATTTCAAACAGGAATGATTGCCTGGACCTTGCAGTTTTAATATGAGGCACTCAAATGCTCAGGAATGATCAAGTAAAGTTTACATTAAAATCATAGCATGCTGATAATCTGTCAACAAATATTATTTATGCAGAGCACAAGTTAATCACAAAACTTAAATTTAAGGATACTACTTCACAAATAAAGGTGAAAAATAGCCTAAAATGCAAATCTTTATCTTGGAACAGTAGTTTTAGTATAAAATAATCTTAGGGATATATTTGGCAACAAGAAGAAACCAATTTAAATACCATGCTGATTACATTCTGTTTGCACATACATAATATAAATAATAACAATGACAATTTATTATTATTTAGCACTCTTTAATTTTTAGACTTAGTATATCTATTTTTCACCCATACTGTTCCTATTAACCTAGTGAAGATATTATTTTCATTTTATAAACAGTATAACTGAGAACTCAACAAATTATGTAATTTCTATCAGGGCACAGATCTGGTTAGCCGTAGAGCTTGTTGCTAGCAAACCTCAAGATTACTTGGGCTATTCCTTTTCAATTCTAAGATCCCCTGGGAAATTTCAAAATTTACCCCCCTCAGGGAGCTACTATTGTAGGTATTATTTTCAGGCTTTATTTGGCAGTTTATGCTGATTATGGAAAATCTCTTTAGAGACGTTTTACTAAAGAATATAATTTTAGCATATGTTCAGATTACCCCTATATCCTTAAGGCTACCAGAGTCACACATTTTATGAGAGCACTAAGCAAAGGAAAGTTATTCTCCTCCTACTCTCTATCGCTTATCCTTAAAGGAAACCTAGTTACACACTAAGTGTTGAAGTAAGTTGGAGTTGTGCAAGGTCCAGGGTTGAAAAGAAATACATGATTATTGCAGTTACATTTTGAAGGCAAAGATTTTGATTTGTGTCAATGAACAATCAAACAACTACAAGATCCTAGTCACAGTGTTAGGCATTTTGCATACTTAAACATCTAAACGAGGGCTTTCTGAAGTTCCTTTTACCATGGTACCTATGGAAGGTGATAACGTTGGCCTAATACGCTGGAGTCACCATGGGTGAGCTTGAAGCTGAAGGGTACAAGTTGAGAATGAAGGGATCAGTATTTCTGCACATCTGCAACCAGCTGGGAGGCTACGCTCAAAAGCCCTGATGCTCAAGTGTGGTGGGGGGACCAGCAGCCTCAGCGTCACCTGGGTTCTTAGAAATATGCAATCTCAGGCTCCACTTCAGACTTGCTGAACTGGAATCTGCATTTTTAAAAATTTCCTCATGATCCTAATGCACATTAGAGTTTTTGAAACACTCTTCTACTCAGCAGACTTTTAAGTTTGTTCCTGAGACCCAGGCCTTAGTAAATTTTCAAGAGATTCCAATATGCACCCATGTTTATGAAAGAATGAGGAGATTTAAAAAATGCTGATGCCTGGGTCTCATCACTAGAGATTCTTTTTTTGATTGGTTTGGGGTGTTGTTTGGGCATCAGGGACTTAAAATGGCCCCAGGTGAGTCTTATTTGCAGCAATATTTGAGAACAACTGCTCTAAGCAGCCCTGTGAGGTTTATGTTATTCTCCACTTCACAGATGTGAAAACTGAAAGTCAGGGACACACAAAGGAATTTACTAAGGAAACACAATCGTGAAAGTAGAACTGGATTTTAAGTTTAAATCATATGCCCACTTATTCTAAAAAAGGGTCCGTGCTTTTATCTTACAAGGCTTCCCAGGGATTTTAATAAAATTAGCATCAATTAAACATACTTACGTTCAAAAGTTGTTTCAATTGAAAACAAGAGAAAGTCTATTACTAACTGGTATAATAGAGCCATGGCTCCCCCAAAAAATGTTTTTAAAAAAGCAAACATGTATTATAGACTAACTTTTTCTTTGTAGTTCTAAAGACATCAAAATAATTCTATTCCTGGCTTATATCACCTTTAACTTTAAGATGACTATGTTCAAAATTTTGTTCTATTCACCCATGGAGCTATATTTAATGCTATACTATCTATTGCCTTTCTCATAACTGATCTGTATAAGTTACCTAAAAATCAATCTAAAAGGTTACAGTTTATTTTTCCATTTTGAATCCAGTCTTTAAAAAGTCCATTTATATATTTTAAAAACATTTTAAAATTTTAATCTCCAGAAGTCCAGTTTCATATATGAACACAATTAGAGAGGTTAATTAGTAAAGGAACTCTGAGCCATATTCATCATTATTTCAAATGCATCCCTCTTTTTAATATCACCAGCTGAACCAATTTCGCAGGTCAAACCAGCCTGCAGGACATTAAATAAATGACTACTGACCTGATGGACCTAAGAAAAGGCAAAATGATGGACCCATCATTTTGAGGCACAGAAACAGAATAAATGGAATTTCAAAAATACATGGATTTATAACACATCCTGAAGGAAAACTGGGGAACCTTGGGCACATTGCTTAATCTTGCTGAATACTTGTTCCCCAATTAATACCTAATGAAATCAATATGTACTGATTTAAGTAGTTAATGGAATTTAAAGCATTGTACAGATATACCCCATTTTATTGAGCATTGCTTTGTTGCGCTTCGCAGATACTGCATTTTTTTAAAATTGAAAATTTGTGGCAACCCTGCATTGAGCGAGTCCAAAAGCATGTGCTAACTTTGTGCCTCTGTGTCATATTTTGGTAATTCTTGCAAGGTTTCCAACTTTTTCATTATTATATCTGTTATAGTGATCTGTGCTCAATGATCTTTGATGTTATTTTTGTGATTGTTTTGGGGCTCTATGAACTGTGCCATATAAGACATCAAACTTAATCCACAAATGAGTGTGTTCTGACTGCCTGTTCCCTGCCTCTCTCCCTCTCCTAGGGCCTCTCTATTCCCTAAGACTCAACAATATTGAAATTAGGCCAATTTATAACTGTACAATGGCCTCTAAGTGTTCAAGGGAAAGAGTTGCATGTCTCTCACTTTCAATCAGAAGCTAAAAATGATTAAGCTTAGTGAGGAAGAAATGTCAAAAGCCAAGATAGGCTGAAAGCTAAGCCTCTTGTGCCAAACAGTTAGCCAAATTATGAATACAGAGGAAAAGTTATTGAAGGAAATTAAAAGTGCTACTCCAGTGAACACACTAATGATAAGAAAGTGAAACAGCCTTATTGCTGATGTGGAGAACATTTTAGTGGCCTGGGTAGAAGATCAAAACAGCCACAACATCCCCTTAAGGCAAAACCTAATTCAGATCAAGGACCTAACACTCTTCAATTCTATGAAGGCTGAGAGAAGCTAGAAAGCTGCAGAAGAAAAGTTTGACGCTAGCAGAGATTGGTACATGAGGTTTAAGGAAAGCAGGTGTCTCTATAACATAAAAGTGCAAGGCGAAGCAGCAAGTGCTGATGTAGAAGCTGCAGCAAGTTATCCATCAGATCTAGCCAAGATATTTGGTGAAGGTGGCTAAACTAAACAACAGATTTTCAATATAGACGCAATTGCCTTATGTATTGGAAGAAGATGCCATCTATGACTTTCATAGCTAGAGAGAAGTCAATGCCTAGTTACAAAGCTTCAAAGGCCAGGCTGACTCTCTTGTTACAGATAATGCAGCTGGTCCCTCTAAGTAAAAGCCAATGCTCATTTACCATTCTGAAAATCCTAGGGCTCTTAAGACTTAATGCCAAATCTACTCTGCCTGTGCTCTATAAATGGAAAAACAAAGCCTGGATGACAGCATATCTATTTACAGCATGGTTTACTGAATATTCTAAGCCCACTGCTGAGGCATACTGCTCAGGAAAAAAAAAAAAAGATTCCTTTCAAAATATTACTGCTCAATGACAATGTACCTGAGCACCCAAAAGCTCTGATGGCGATGTACAACAAGATTAATGGTGTTTTCTTGCCTGCTAACAACCTTCTGCAGCCCATGGATCAAGGAGTAATTTTGACTTTCAAGTTTTATTATTTAAGAAATACATTTCATAAGGCCATAGCTGCCATAGATAGTGATTCCTCGGATGGATCTAGGCAAAGTAAGTTGAAAACCTTCTGGAAAGGAGTCATCATTCTAGATGCCAAAAGGAACATTCATGATTCATGGTAGGAGGTCAAAATATCTCTATTAACAGGAGTTTGGAAGAAGTTGATTCCAACCATCATGAGATGTTGAAGGGTTTGAGACTTCACTGGAGCAAGTAACTACAGATGTGGTGGAAAGAGCAAGAGAACTAGAACTAGAAGTGAAGCCTGATGATGTGTTTGAATTGTTGCCATCTCATGATAAAACTTTAAGGGCTAAGAAGCTTCTTCTTATGGATGCACAAAAAAAGTGATTTCTTGAGCTGGAGTTTACTCCTCATGAAGATGCTGTGAACACTGTTGAAATAACAATAAAGAAACTAGAATATTATATAAACTTAGTTGATGAAGCAGTGGCAGAGTTTGAGAGGACTGACTAATTTTGAAAGAAGTTCTATGGTGGTTAAAATGCTTTCAAACAGTATCACATACTTCAGGGAAATGAAGAGTCAATCAATGTGGCTAACATCTTTGTTGTCTTATTTTAAGAAATTGACACAGCCACCCCAACCTTCTGCAACCACCAACCTGATCAGTCAGCTGCCATCAACCTTGAGGCAAGACCCTCCACCAGTAAACATTATGGCTCACCGAAGGCTCAGATGATGACTAGCATTTTTTTAAAGCAATAAAGAATTTTTAAATTAATGAATGTACATTGCACTCTTACTAGGCTACAGTATAATATAAACATAACTTTTATATACACTGGGAAACCAAAAAATTTGTGTGACTCATTTTACTGTGATCATCACTTTATTGAGGTGGTCTGGAACCAAACCCACAATATCACCAAGGTACACCTGTATATAAAGAGCTTGGCATAGTTTTCTGGATCCATAATGTTGTTAGGGATAAGACTATTACAACATGAAGGCATGATGTCAGGAATTAAGATTTTCTTAGAAGCTACTATGCTTCAGACACTGATCTGGATTTTTTACCCTAACTAATTGAGGCTCAGTGAGACCAAGGTGAATTCTGGATTCTAATTCAGACCTATTTGCTTACGTGGCTTTTTCCTGATATTAGCGTTGCCTCCTTGTGTTCAAGGGCCTCCCTCAGAGTCCAGAGCTGTATGGGCCACATGTCCTGATGGCCTGTGCTCCAGGTCCTGTGCTGGGCACCAGGATACAAAATTGACTAAAGGTGACCTGGGCACCATCCCAAAGGAGTATTCCGCTTGGAGGAGGTGCTGTGTAAATCAACAATTAGTTTCTTTGATAAAGGCTTAAATGAATGACTATATAGCTTGAGTTTCCTTCCGAGCTCACAGTAACTTAATTTGTAGAGCACATGGAGCGAGTTTGTCAATTCTACCATATTTTCCATTTATTTTACATGTATAGTATCTTGCAGGAAAGTTTTCTTCTTCATTATGTAGTCTCTCGCTAAGCAATGAATATTTAACAAATTTTGGCCAATTAACAAATATCCTGGAGTATGTGACTAATCTAGAGTGTTTGAATTTACATTTCAAAATATGTATGTTTGTCTCTTTTGTTATTTGTTTTATCTATTTATGCTTTCTGAAGGACCACATTCTTTCCTTTCTGAAGCACCATATCACTGCAAAGCAATGGTGACTATTAATTCAGTGGGACAAGAATTATACTAAGTGGAAAATAGGTCCAATCTACTTTGCATTTCATATTAACAAAGAGACACTTCAGTTGGTCAAGTGAGTACTTTGAAAATAATCATGTTCCTTACACTGTACTTGGTGACAGTGAAATCAAGGGCAGTTCTCAAACCTGAGGGTGCTTCAGAATCACTTGGAGAGGTTCCTGGATTTCACCTCCAAAGCTTCTGATTCAGTGGATTTGGGGGTCAGCCCCAGAATTTCAACTTCTAAGAAGCTCCCAGATGACGTTTATGCAGCTGGTGCAGGGACCACACGTTGAGACTGATGTTCTGAGGCTTAAATGTGGTAGCAGGAATCAGATTATGTGGGGGTTTTCAGTCCAAGTTCTGCTACGCTTACTAGCTGTATTACATTGAATAATGTATGTTAATTCTCTATCCTTCCATTTCCTTGTACAATGGGGAATATAATAAGATTATTGTGAGGAATAGATGAAGCAGTCACTTATAATGCCTGGCACATAGCAAGTCCTCAATAAATTGTAGCTGTTGTTAATACAAAAGTATTAATTATTTTATAGGTAAGAGAGAAATGTTGTAAATATGATAGCATCTTAATGACATTTGCTCTCTACCCAATATAGCCAGACTCCATATCACATCAGTTTATATTCTGCTTTCCCTTTCCTGAGCTAACCCAACTGCATTTATTGGCTAAAGCAGTCTTTTGTAACTTCTTATGTAGTTACCTACCTATGTAGGTGTGAAGGAAAAGAATCAAGAATTTACAAAAAGCTATAAAAACGAAATCTCCTTTTTAATCAGAACATTGATTTATATCCCAGAGGCTCATATGGATGTATAAAAAAAGGTTTTATTTCAGTTAATATTATTTCTTTAGTCTTTGTTCTCTTCCTAGTCTTGCCTTTTTTTTTTATACCGCTTAAAGTGCTTCTCTATAATTGTACAAATGCTGAATTTCTTGTAAATATTTGCTGTTATATTGCATTTTTGAGGCATCGACTGTAAAAATAGAATTAGTTATATTTACTACTTAGGTTTATTTTCACCATATATTTAACTTAAAATTATTCTTAGTTGATAAATTAAATGTAAAAAAGCTTTATCCCTTTTACTTTTTTCTATCCTCCATTTACCCCTAAACTTCTTTAAACAAAATGAAACCTAAGGCAAAATTTCTGCCTGGAAAACTTGAGAAGTTTGATTTGTTCCACCTAGTTTCATGCAATTTAGTTTGCGTTCCTTCTCCTAGATAGTCTAGAATATAAACTTTTAAAAAAAAAATAAAAAAGAGAGATCACTTTGGAAAATCCACCTAAACAAGTCAAAAATAAATGGTTTCCTTACAGAAAGAACCCTGGAGAAAGAATTAGAAGGCATTACTCCATGCATGCGTCTGCTACTAGTTTTTTATGCTTGACTGCTTGTCAGTTAGCAGAAATCAATGGTTCCCTTTACCCTGCAGAAGAGCAGAGGAAGTGGGAGCAAAACTACAAGTTATCACTAGTCTGAATGTGGATTAAACATTTCACTGTTGTCTCTCCAACATGTGCCCTGAAAGTATCACTTGGCACAGAATTACAAAGGACCGCATTTAGCAAAGCTTTAATTTAAAATAGACACAGGTGACAGCTCTATTATTTTTGCACATTCAGATGCATCCACAGCTGTTTTTATTTATCTCAGCTGTATATGCATGTATTTGTTGTAATTATTAGTCTCTGAAGTCATTTAAGATAAATATCTTGAATGCCTATCAGGGCTAAATTAAATTAAGAAAATCACACTTTTCACCCCCACCACCCTGTTTTGGCCTTGCTTTCTTGTAGTAAATTACAGCAACTTAAAGTTTGAGCCTCTTTTTATTTCATATCATTAGAAGAACTGGTTTCAAAGTGGTTCTAAATACCGGCTTTATTACAAATCAGTATGCTTCTGGCATTTTTTTTCTTTTCATTTAACACACCAAAATTTTTTCCTTCACATAACTAGAAAAGTTTTTTAAATACTTTGGATTGCAGGGAATGTGAAAAGTATTTATTTACAAAAGAATTGTAGCATGGCCTGTTATGAACTCTTCTAGTTATTTAGTGGCAATTTGGGATTGCAGGCCCTTTTCCTTTATCCACCTGTGCTTCATTCACTAAATTTAGCATATTCCCAATTAAGGAAATAAGTGAGGGTCTAGGAAACTTGGAAAAGAGAGAAATAATAAAATGAGACAGATTAAGAAGATGGAATAACAGGATCTTTTAAAGAGAATTTGATTTGCAAGGAACACAGAAATTTGTATATGAAAGTAAAAGGAGGACAGGGTATTTGTCTTCTAAATTCATATAAATATTCCTTTTGGAAAAAAATAACAAGTCTGGTTGCAAGAAGTGGCCCACAGGTTGTGTTCAATGGGAAGACAGAGTTTTTTTTTTTTTTTTATTTTACTTTACATTTTTAATTTGAAACAAGACCTGATACGCAACACTGTAGGAGAGGAGGCCTATTGGTAAGAATAGTGGCCTTTGCAATCATGGTGGCAACATTAACTTTGTTCCTCTTGAGGTCTGAGTGATGAGGCAACCTGGAAAAAAATGAATTGCATAACACCTTATATAACAATATTTGGGAGAGTTGGGAAAGTTCTCAAGAATGCAAGAGAAAGATGGAAGTCAAAAAGTTAATAAAATATAAAAATATTGGGTAGGCAGGCAATAAATGGTGGAGCTTGACATATTTTCTGCCTGGTAAAGACCATGGAAAGAGAAATTTATTAGTTTTAACAAAAGAGAGCTATATAATACTAAGTTTATTTTTAATTGATTATCCTGATTATTTAAAACTCTTTTCCATTACTTTGATTTAAACAGGATTTAAGCTCGGATTAAATGGAAGTGCTAACAGCTAAGTCCTTTTCTAGGCAGATAATTAAATTGCTTTTGTCTGACTTATGGTAATGGTTATTGTTGACTGACTTGGTGTTTTCCACCGCAAGTCTTTTTAGTCTTTTCTTCCATTCATTGCAAAGGACCCTCTTCAGAGGGACATTTTACTTTCCTCAATACAACAGTCTTTTCCTGACATTCACTCTCATCTAATAAATTATATTAAACCCTACTTTTGATACATTTACTTAACATTTCCTTAAGGAAATCAGCCTCTGAGATAAACCCTTGTAAGTGAGATATATTTCTGGATGATATATTGCTGATGAGAGTTTGATCTTTTGCTCAGCCTCTAATTCATTGCCACCACTTCATTAGTTAAATGCAGAACACTTGAATTCTTTCATTTGTAAATATGGGAGGGTGGGACACATGACAAGTGATAATAGAAGTTCTTAGCTGCAATGCTTATTGAAATATTTGAAGATATGCTTTAACACATTTTAAATAATTATTTAAGGTATACCTTAACACTATCTTTTAAATGAAGGCTTTTGAAATTACATGCAAGTCAAAACAAAATATTTTTCATCTATCTTCTTATAAAAGCTGTCCAGTGTTTTCAAACATGTAGTTAATTTTAATTTTTCTTCAAAATAAATATTTTAAGGCAATCCTGTCTGACTTTATATGTTGAGTTCTATCTCTCTATGAATAATTAAGGAAATGAACTAAAGTTACTTTGGGCCTATCAGCCTTTACATTTCCATTATTATTATTATTATTATTATTATTATTTTCATTTTCATTTAGGAATGTATTGACTTTGACCTAGGAAGAGAATCATCAATGTCATTATTCCTTTCACCTCTACTCCCACCTCCCAACAAAACACGTCTCAGCACAAACTACCAAGCCCAACCATTGCTTAATCTTGGCGTCATTACAAAATCTAATTGCTGAAATGACCCGCCATGTAGCCTTGATGATCTTCCAAATTAGGTCTAGTAATTCACAGTGTTTACCCTTTGATATCTCCCTGAAGTGGATATTCTTTTTAGAAAAATATTGAGTTCTCAATCTAATTTATGGGACCTCATTAATAGTAAGGCTATTTTCTACTTTGTACAGACCTCTCTTCTGCCAAAATGAAGTGTTTGTAAAAATTATTTAGCCAAGTCTGTTACGGTAAACATCACAATCTGACAGAGAACTATCACCCTTTGAAAAGATTAGAGCCTCCAGATAGATACAAATAAGATAAGAAAAAGTAGACACATGTTAAATCATGGAACAGCAAAGGGGATACTTTATGGAAATGAAGTCACAAGATAATAATTTGAATTTGACAAGGTGATAATTAAAGTCCCCAGAGAGACTTCTTCCACATCTGTATGCCTTTCAATAAAGTTGGTTAGCATATTAACTACTGCTAGAGAATACTAAAAAATATTCATGGGATGTAAAACTGCAAATTATTATTCATTTCAATTTGTATAATAAGTGTAACAAAATGCGATGCATGCAATATTACACAAGAGGTACTAAACTCTATTATAGACATTTTTAGAGCATATGCAGGATCCTTAGATGACAATTTCTGTCATGAAATATTCAAGACATTTAAATATGAATTGCCACTTTTCACCATTTGAAAGAAATTTTGTCTATCTTCAAAGTTCTTTAGGGCCAATAGCTTCTTATTTTAAATGACTAGAATAATTTATAAGTATTATGTATTTGGATATGTGTAATGTATATATACAAGCTATATATATATACATATGTAAACAGATAATTAATGTTCCACATGTATCTAATTTTGTGTTGTTTTTCCCCCAGAGAAAAACTGTGGTTCAGTGACAGAAGAAAAGGGCATAGAAGTTGTGTGATCCAAAAATTTAGACATTTAGATCAGAAAACACTTATGATGCTATTAAGTGTTAATAACATCATGTTATAAATTTGGGGAAATGAACTATTAAGTGTGCTCACTCACTTTGGGTAGTAGATGTCACATATAAGAATGTCTTTGGACCTGACTGATCTATACAGAGAATATTTTCTGCCAGGCAGTATTTAAATATATGAAAGGAGCCACTATGCAGAGTAATGTGTTACCATATTCCACCTATGAAAAAGCATACATAAGAAACATGAAGAAAGACTTCCTGAAATACAGCCTCATCATTAGCTTTCTGCAAATATGAAATTAACTACTCCTCTCCCTTACCTAGCAACTTATTATTAAGCTTACATGGATGCTACTTTTATATAAATAAAGCAAAGATTACTCTCAAAGCTTTGAATAAAATTGACAGTTTCAAATATGCCAGTAAATATCACAGTAGACAATGTAGGGCACCTTCAGCCCATGGTCAACGGCTGATCAACGGTAAAACCCGATATTATCCATATAAGAAAGACAGAACCTGACAACAAAAAGAAGGTCATTTGAGACACTATCAACTTTAATGGAAAACTAGGTTAGAATGGGAAAAAAAATGATATAGAAATCTGAACAAGTCCACTCAAGGAAATATGTCTCACTGGAAGAAACTCAGAGCAATTAAAAGCAAGAGGATGGAAGAAAAAGTAAAGATGACCAAAAGAAACAATTGTTGAAGGTGGGCATTTTGACAAACAAGGAAGGGTAGGAATTCAAAGTATAATGTCACAAATTTTTAAAAGACTGCTCTTGTAGATTAAGTGAAAGCTCTAAGTACCCTAAGCTATGCAAATACATGTGAATTTATGTGGAGGTGTCAGGTCACACATAGCTCATGTTGCCTTTGGAAGGGAGATGGATATAACACATTCTCTGAAGGTGACTGGAAAAGTTTCATCTGCTTCCTTGACACTGGGTTGTCTTTAGGTTTCTGTCATATGCATATATACTTTGCTTATACCGTTGGTGAATTAATGAATTAATGAATTACGCCTCTTTGCTTCTGTGTTTTATGGTTCACATTTTATGCCTTTTTAATTTTCTATCAAATTTTATGTTTTCACTAGGCCAGGCACAATTAATTGCCAATTTCCACCATCATCAGCTGGCAAGTGACTTTGACCAGCCAGCCCATTAAGGATCTCCCTGCATACAAGAAGGGAAAAAAACAATAGCCCATCCTGGAAAACATTCATGTTTTCTTATCATTCAGCCTCAGCTATCAGGTATCAGATTCTCTCAGCAGCCCTGAGAGGATTCCATTGGTATAGCTAAAGGAGAACAGCTGGTTGATTATATAAATGAACAATAGTTTTGAAAAAGATATGTTTTGGAGAAAATAGATTTTTTTCAACTTAATAACTCTTGATATTTCCTCACCTCCTATTCTACCTTACTCGAGCTCTTATTTCCCCTCAACTATACTTTTCTCTCCCTGATTAATCTCATCTTCCAATCCTTGCCACCCTCCTAAAATAAACTCTGATGTCATTTCTTTCCTTCAGTCCTTTGGAGGTGTCCTGTCCTTAGTAAAACATACAAGATCCTTCAGAGGCCTGTTCACCTCTCTACACTCTACTTTCCTTGCCAGACCACTTGTTTGTCCAGATAAAAGTTTTAGGTAGATCTGAACCACACATGAAGGTGGTTTTAAGAGCAAATTTT